>OU744361.1:0-295000 GCA_916610255.1 Lasioglossum lativentre
CATCTGCGAACATTTTGATGCTGTATTCCTCTGAACAAATTTGAACTATATCGTTTATATATAATAGGAATAGCAAGGGTCCTAGTACAGACCCTTGTGGAACTCCGTGCTTTGTTGTTATACATTTAGACCATTGATTATTAAATTTTACTTTTTGTGTTCTATTGCTTAAGTAAGATCTCAGCCATTCTAACACCTTTCCTCTCATTCCATACCCATATAATTTCACTAATAGCCGTTCCCTATCTACTGTTTCGAATGCCCGTTTCAAGTCGAGAAATATAACTCCTACCACCTCTCCTTCATTTATTATCATTTTCCATTCATCAATGACAGTTTGAATTGCCGTCTCACAAGAGTGATTTTTCCTAAAGCCCGATTGGTGTTCAGTTATTACATTATTGCTTTTTAAGTACATTTCTATTTGATCTTTTACTACTAATTCTAATACTTTTTCATAAATTGGTAATACATTTATTGGTCTATATTCACTAGCTTTCATCGGTTTTCCTATTTTAGGAATTGGTATTATTGTGGATATTTTCCATCCTTCGGGACATATGCCATTACTTAATGAACTATTAATTACTCTCACTAACTCCTCCTTTATAATGTGGACGCTTACTTTTAATAAATCGCTACTTATTCCTTCGTCTGTTCCTTTCTTCTGTGGCAAATTCATAATAATTTGTTCTATTTTATTTACATTAGTTAATTCAAAGATTTCTATAATTCCCGTACTTTCTATACCATAAATAGTTTTATGGTTGAAACTAACCCCTTCTGTAGGCTTGATAGACTTAATTATTTCATTAATGCTCTCTATATAGTATAAGTTAAATTTATCTGCTAAATTCCAGTTCTGTATGTTATCTAATATTTCAAAATCTACATTATGTATTTCCTTTGATCCCATTACCTCTCCTTTTATAACTTTCTTTAGGGTTTTCCACATCATTTTCGAATCGTTTTTGTTCATATCTATCGTATAATGATAATATTCTTTCTTTTTTTCTCTAATTATTTTTGCTACCATATTTCTTTTAATTTTAAATTGTAGCCAATGTTGCTCGTTACCCGTGTATAGCGCATTTACATACGCTTCGTCTCTTTCCGTAGCAGCTATTCTTATATCTTCCGAGTACCACTTTTTCCCTTCCCATATTTTTGGAATTTGAAATAACTTCTTTGGTGCAAGTGTGTCTAATGCATTCACTATATTCTGGACAAATCTCTCGGCTCTTATATTTGTGTCCAAATCATTACTATGTGCAAGTCTTATTTCTATTGCCTTAAAGAATTCATCTATATGAAATTTACTATAATCCCTACCAATATATTCTCTATATTTATTACCGCTTTTATTTATATTCAGTTCAATACTTATGCATGAATGGTCTGTTATCTTTGGTTTCTCCTGTACCTTAAAATTAATATGAAAATTAGCGAAAACTACATCTATCAATGTTTTACTGTCATTCGTGATCCTCGTTGGTTTGTCAACGTATTGCTTCATACCTAAACCTAACATTTCTGTTTTTAACTTTTTTGTATAGTATGATTCAACCATTAAGTTTATATTAACGTCTCCTATCAATATACATTTATCTTTCAACAATAATATGTCCATTGTATTCTCTAAGAAACTTATAAAATCGCCGTCAGACGCATTCGGCGAGTGATACACCAACGAGATCATTCCTCTATACAGACTACTTTTCACTTTTACTGCAATACACCAACAGTTTGATATTAATTTATCTCTTAATACTATTTCGTAATTTATATCGTTTCTTATATATAATATGACTCCTCCCGTGTTCCTGTTTTCCGCATCACACCTGGCAACACTGTATCCCGGCATGTTTACTTCACTATCTTCAATGTCTTCGATCAATCTAGATTCCGACAGTGCCACGATCGCTGGATTCCTTCTCTTCATGATCTGATGTTGAATTTCATCTTTATGTGCCATTAGACTTTGAGCATTTAAGTACATAATTTCCTCATTCTGTGGTTGCTATATCGCAGAATCCCAGTCGGTTCTCTTTTTTTCTTCTTCTAACGCTCTGATAAATGTTGGACACTCTACACTCACAGCCTCGTGTTCATCGCTTATTTTTAGATTGTACATTTTTATTTTGTGCATACAGTTCACACACCTTTTCTTTGTTGCCGTGCAGTCATTCGCTTTATGATTTCCTGCACATTTGAAACATGTTTCTTGTCTTATACAATTTTTGGCAATATGATAATATCCCCAACATTTGAAGCATCTCTTGACATTGTAGTAGTCAAACACAAAACACTTTCTCCATCCAATGTTTATTTTTCCTTTTTTTATCATTCTCTCGTGGGTTGTTTTATCTACTTCAAGTATTAATGAACCTTCATCTCTTTTTCCACCTTCTCTTTTTTGCTCATTGTCATTCTTTCTCTCTTTAATCATTTTTCTCACTACTCTTATGTAGAATCCTTCGTCTTCTTTATTAATTCCATTCTGCTTTACTATTGTATCGATCAGGTTTTCGTCATTCAGGTTCATTTCTTCTTCATTAACATTTATAATTTTTATTTTCGGCTTCCTTTTCTTCGGTTCAGCAATTTCAAAATCATCACCTAGCTTCATACATACTGTGTCTTTCAGCTTTTTTATCTCTTTCTCACTCTCACATCCTAAAATAATCGACCCTTTGCGTCCCTTTTTAATTTTTGTTATCCCTAAACCTAAGTTTATGATGTCAACTTTTTCTTTTACTAATTTCTTGGTCGCTTCACTCTCTTGTTCATTCTTTGGCTTGACAATTAATATGCTTTCCTTCTTCTTAACTTTCGCTGCATCGCTATAACTTTTTATTTCGTTTACTGCATTAATTGTGGTGTTATTTGTGGTGATTACCTGTATGTTTCTTTTTATGTCTTCAATATCCTGTTTAAAGCTTTCTATCTCCTCGCGAATAATTTGTTTGATCATCGTCTTAATTTCATTTTTGCATGCTATTTCATCTTTTATATCCTTCACTGTTTTAATCAGCCAGTCTATTTTAATATCCACATTTGATTGTTTGTTGTTATTTCCCGAAGTATTTCCTGTTGATCCTGTAGATCCAACTGATCCAGTCCTCTCTCTGCCAGCGCCTGTCCTCTTCGTGTCCATCCTATCCCTCTCAATTACAATTTGATGGAATGGCCCTTCGCACTTTGTAAATTCCTGTCCCTTATAGGCCTTATGTTTGGAGACGCATCCCGGATGATAAAATGACTGCACACAAGACTTGCACTGCAAAACTACACTCTTCACTTCTTTTTTACATGCAGAACAGAAGTATTCGATACAGTCGGCATCACTCATACCTTCTTTATCGACTTCTCAACCAATCTCTGTCAAAAATCGCCTAATTAGTTCACTTGATTGCCGTGACCGCTAACGCGACCACATGGGCCATTAATGGACACCCACTGAGGCAGTACCAGAACGAATTTAGAGATCAAATTACTCAGTCACAGATCAGCACAATACAACTGGGTAGCACTCATAGATACGCACGTCGTATATCCGCATCCGTATGCAGATTCTTATAATTATGCACCTTGTTTAACCTCTCCAAAAAACCCTGTCTATTCTCTAGCGATGTGACATGCGTCCGCTTAGAGAGAGAGAGAGAGAGAGAGAGAGAGAGAGAGAGAGAGAGAGAGAGAGAGAGACTTACCTTTTTCCCTTGCCCCATCCTTGGATAGGGGGCGTAACGCCGGGAATTAAGATAAGCCGAATCTGATTTCACCGTAATCTTTTCTCTCTGTTTCGCGTCGAAAGAGTTGTCAGGACCTAGGAGGCCCCGATACGGCCGTCTTCTCGCATTTCCAATTCCATCTCTCATCGCGATCCGTTTGCTTGTAAATAGCAGGGGGTTGTTCATCGTCCCAGAAAAGTGTCCCAGAACTTTACAAAAAACGCCATTTCAAAACATATAAAATAAAAACAAATTCGCATCGCGATAATTGCAACAATTCTTTTTGCACACTTAAACTACATAGATTTCCAACAAATAAGATATATTGAAGCAATCAGGGTTGAAAATATTCAGTTGAAAACGAATCAATAAGAAACACAATAAAATTGTTTAGGACATATTTTTAGCCTCTGCTTAGCACAGCTACACTGAACACGACTTGTTGCTTCTAATGCTCATGAAAAGTTTGTTTATAAACAAAAATAAAGGTGACAAACATGACATTGGTGTTTCCAGTGCGTTAATGTGGAAAAAGCACTGTTCGAACTTATACGGTGTCCTAACCTTTACGACAGTCCCTTACATCAGGCTAGTACAGTTCAGAGTCCAAATCAGTGGTGGTCGTCCGAGTATAGACGGCAAAGTTTAGTTGTAAAATTAAAATCGACCTAAAATTTGATAATACCAAGAATGGGGATCCAGAACGGTTTTGCAATATTTTGTCAGGAACATTACAAATTATTGAAGGAAATATAGAAATGGGTACCCGAGTACCCGGTTGACCACACAAGGGTAACTACGCTCTGTCTCTGTACTGATAAAAATGGTGGCAGAAAAGACATGTCCCTAGTTTGTTGATCTGGGGGAGTTCTATTCCCTGGGTGGGTTCCGAGACTACGGGCAATCGAATTATACAGACACCGAAGGAAAACCGGACAAACATGCCGATATTCGACATCCTTTCGATGACCTCTCCTCGGCGACGTCGCATTGCGTCGCGCGCCAGGTGTAAGGGTGAAATATTTTTCATTTGTTGCACGGCCAGATTTGATCGGCTGCCAGCCCCGCCAGCACCGTGATCGACGACGAGAACTTTCGTTCGTAGGACGGGTCCGTTTGAACCCAACGAATAAAACTGTCCCCGGTTGACACGCGATATGCAAGACGCGCGCTGGGTCGCGTCGCGTCGCGTCGTCCGAAGATGCATATTTCATCGGGACATCTTGCCCCGCAACTGTTTTTACTCGGCCGGTGTTACATTGGCTATCTTTATGGCGCCACATTTTCACTGCGCTGTTGTAAATTGTGAGCACGTCCGAGAATTTAGAACCGGAGAGTGTGGAAGCTTGTTCCCCGCGTTTCAGGCTGGCAGGACCCGTCGCCGGGGGCCGATGCGATGCGGCTTGACGTGGATGTGTGGCCCATAGATTGATAACACGGTTATGCGTCATGTATTTCCAGGCTGCCCTGTGCGAGAATTATTATACCTGGATATTGGATTCCTCAAATTGTGAGGACCGCACGTGGAGTTTGAGACGATGCTCTTCTTCGGTCGTGCTTTCTGGAAGCAATCTGTTGCCTTGTATCACTATGGACCTGAAAATCAAAACTGTTTTTGGAAATTTTTCTTGGGGAAGCTAAGTAAAGTTGATTGGAAATCTGGTATGAGTAGCAATTTCTACATTGTTTGACTTATTTTATAGAAATCAGGATTAGGAACATGTTCAATTTATCAACTAGACAATTCCTTACGGCGGGCATAGAGTAGTGATGTCATTAATGTTTGTTACCATACATGTTTTCTTGTATTTTAACAATGTGTGCATGCTATAAATGCATAATAGTTACGAGTCTTTTGTCGTGTCCGATTCCCGGGTACATACTTTCGATTTGTGACCTTGTATGACCTCGGAGATGATTGCGTCGCACACGAATAAATTCGTTTTGTCAGACGCATTCATACGATATAAAAATACATAGATTGTATGAAATATGATAATTGAAATACATTGAAATACAATCTGAAATACATAGACATTTAAAAAATTCAAGGTCACCTTCATTTCTAAAACAATAATGCACGTCAGAAAATTACAGACACCATTCTATTGCTTGCAAAAAACAGTATATCTTTTTCCTCTCAGTTTTTTCTAATCTTTACTATTTGCAAGAGAAGCGCTGGCTGGTGTTACACCCTATGTATATTGATTTACAGTACAGGTGTGAAAAAAGGGGCTACAACCATGGAGTCTAACGAGTACAATGTTAATGAACGTTGACAATTTTTAAGTTACACGAAACTATTTTATCAACAACATGGCTACATCAGAGCTGCGTTTATATTTGATTTGATGTAGAGGAAAAAATGAAAAATTTCTATATTTTCCATGAAATTAATTGAACAGTCTACATAAAGATTTTTCGAAATCTTAATTTTGGAGAAAGTATCATTCTATGTCGAAACGTTCTATAAAAAAGTTTCTGTAGTAAACAAGTATTTACTTATATGTATAATACAAAATAAAATTTGTATCTTCTTTAGATTGTTTAAATGTATGTACATAAATATTTGTTCTTTACACAGAAAACTTTTCAAACTCTCTTTGAAGCCCAGCATTTAAGCGAACTTGGCCTATGTATTAAAATGTTGTTTATAACACGTATATTCAAATTATTGTTGGCCGAAGTACCTTCATGGAGCTCTTGAGACTCCATTTAGGCAGTTAAGGGCTAAAGTTTTACTTAACGATACTTTGACGATGAGATAAGAATATGTGGAATTTATCTGCAATTTCTGCGCTATATAACTGTTGTTTAATGCCCGTATTATCCTCCTCCGCGCCCTTTTGTCGCTTCGATTATAACGTTTCCCGAGTCCTTTAACGGTTTTGGACGTTTTTGCAATATTTTCTGCGTTACATTTTATTTCTATTTTCCATGCTTGCGGAAATAGTGTGAAACAATGAAACCTGTTGCCATGTAAACATGGCGCATCAAGCGTTCGTTTCCATAGGAATCAAATATTGCGCCATGCGACTAGGATGGTTAAGCTATCAATGTTATAGTCAAAGTTGCCAGATGAGAGGAAATTACTCGAATTGAGGGGAGAACTCTATGTAAAATAAAATTTTTTAGCAATTTTTTGTTTTTGCTTAAATCGATAGAAAATTTCCTCAGGAATACGATAAAAAAAGTTAGAAAGCTATCAGAAATGTTCTTGTACGTTATTACCACGTTTTTATTAGCTCGCTTTCTTGTCTGTCTGTCTGTCTGTCTGTTTGTTCGGTACAAATTTTGCAATTGATTTTAAACTAACTTCCCGATGAGCTAAAGACTTGAAATTTTAAACATAGCTCAGAAGTGAAACAATGAAAATTACTATAAAATTACTCAACTTTACATGCTCATAATTTTTTAACGAGTGGTTTCCGTGGTCTGGGACTTCGATATATAGGAGTTTTCTCGCCGAAATGAACAAGATGAACAAGAAAAAGCTGAAAATAATTATTTAATTAAATAAAAATTAATTTTTTAAAAAATACCACGTTTTTAAAACGGACTAAAAAAGTAAAAAATAATTTAAATAAAAATATGTTTAAAAAACGGACTAAAAAGTATAAAATAATTTTTCCTAGCCACGTACAGGTTCCTAACCCCATACAGATTCCTAACCCCATGCCCCGTACAGATAGTCCTGAAAATTTCTGATTGTGAATTTTTAATAGCTATGAAAATACTTGTAAGATTTAAAAAGACAAACATGGGGCGCAAGATAATAGTAAGAAGTGTAGAGAGTAGCTGCCGTTGAGAAAGCACACACAACAGTTCATGTCATTTGTAATGCAATAAAATTGTTAGTGACTTATGTGAACAATTCATGTATCAATTATCTATGTATTGCATGCGCCCCACGTTTTTCGTTTTAATCTTACAAGTACTTTCATAGCTATTAAAAATTCACAATCACAAATTTTCAGGACTATCTGTATGGGGCATGGGGTTAGGAATCTGTGTGAGGTTAGGAACCTGTACGTGGCTAGGAAAAATTATTTTATACTTTTTAGTCCGTTTTTTAAACATATTTTTATTTTCAAAATAAAGTGTAAAGAATAGTTGTATTGAGCAGGAGCGACGCAGTCTTGATTGCACTAAAGCTCGTGGTTCTCGAAAAGAAGAAAAAACGGCTGAAATGCAATATTTTGATAAGGGAGGTAGATCTGTTTTATGGTCCCGGAATCGCAGATCAGCAAAAAACTGCGGTTAAAGTTAAAATGAATTACGATTTTTTCACAATTTTTCTGTTACACAAACTTTAAACGCATTTTTCTCGAAACGCAAAATTTCGCACGCCGTGTAACGTAGTTCGTAAACTAATTACTCGATCTTTATAAAACTTGATATATATATATATATATATATATATTCTATAAACAATTGGCCTCAGCATGACGAGCTCCGATTTTTAATTATTTATTTAAAATATTGTTATTACCAATTATTTATATAAGAAAATCTGTTTTTTTTTTCAAAACGTCGCCATTTTTGCAATTTTGCAAATTTTAAAGAAGAAAAATGTCATGCTGCGCGTTTTTGCATGAACTACCGATTCCATTTAGATTTTTTCGTATCAGATCATTTTTGTGCACTGGACATTGCACGGCGCATTTGCAGGATGCCATTTTCAAACCGTCATTCCACCATTATTATTAACAATTGAACTTTAAAAACAATATTTTTTGTTATACTATAACATCGATAAATAATACCTGTAATTTTAAATCATTCTACGCATTATATTTAAAAAAATAAATTCTTGAAAAACAGGCCATTTACATAGGGCTTCCCCCTTAAGGGGAAAAAGGTACCCACCGGAGTTTAGGTGGGTAAAGGGTACAACAACGGAGATATTTTCGGTGAAAAGGTGCCTCACCCTGTATACCGAGAATTGTTAAAAATTATTAATTAAAGTCACCTACTGTTAGTATTTATCTCTAAAATAAATCGTAAGGGAAGGGGTCCCCTGATTTTCGCGGGGGGACGCGAATAATATTCTCGATGATCATGCGAATAATTTTCTCGCCAATCATGCGGACGATTTTGGTAAAACAGTTTCGATTGGGGGTGATATTACTGGTGGACCAATTGATCCCGATTTGCCAAGTTTCGGCAAACATGCTGCTGGTTCGGAACATGCGACGGGGCAACGATGATTGGGTCGAAGTGCATGTGGGTGCGCATGGAAACCTGACGATCCGTGAAAACAGGTTCTTTCATACGCGATCGGCAGTAGGAATTCCGAATGTCTGCGGCTAAGCTCGCAGAGTGCTTTTAAGCTACTCGAAGGGATTGCTGGGCCCACCTCTTACGGGATTACCGTGTGCATACATGTGCATTTTGGATCGTATCGTGTGCTGGTCCTGCGAGTTTCTGCATACCTGTGCCCCTCGAAAAGATTATTATGTACATTCATGGACCTCACGTCAGACCGGTGCTCCTCCACCGGCCGCAGAATTATTGAGCACTTCAGCATGCCGCGTGGATGTATTTTTCATGCTCTCTCCCCTGCGTTCCTCCTGACGTGATAAAACACGACAAGTACACGGATGAATAAATGGATAACGTGGTTAGCCATGTGATGATGAGGAAGAAGAATTTCTTTATGAATCTTTTAACAATATTCGAACGAGTTCGCTCGCGCGATACTGCAGGCCAGAAGGTGGAAATATGGACCACCTTTTTTAGTTCGAGGTAAAATTATATTAAAAAAGTTAAAATTACTTACATGCATGAAGTGTGAGTACTTCATCGATATACTATAACTAGACAGCGGATCTTTATGCACAATATATATTTTCTTCCTGGACTGCAACAAACTGGAGTGAAATGGAAATTTATTTTCTAATTTTAGTGTTAAATCAAAGACTGAAATATAAGTTATCCATTAATATGCATCAATATGCAACAAATATGTCAAATATTGTTACATTTTTAGCAAAAAGGTGTGAATAAATTAAATAAGCAAAAGGTGTGACCCATTAAATATTCTTCTAAATAATCAAAGACTGAAATATAAATTATCCATTAATATGCATTCTCAACAAATTTGTTACCGCAACACGGGTATACATTGGTATGCAAAGTGATTGCACAGCTAATTACAAGTTCGTAAACTGCAACGAGCTGTAGACAACTGTCTAGTGAAAATGTTATAAGACACGCGAAGTTAGTACATCAAAGAGGAAGGAAAATAGTGTCGGAAAAGTTATTTGAGATGCTATAATGTACTATTTCTATCTTCGATTCTAAACTGTCTTCGGGATTTGGGATGCAAGTAGTTATAAACAATATAGTATATTAAATTTTGAGTTTAATTGTTTACATATAATATAATTACTACATATTGAAACGCAAAAATATTGACAATGTAAGACACTTCGTGTAAGACACTGGCTTGCAGTTGGTAGCATTATTCCAAGTCGAAGTGTTAAAAGTTAATAGTACAAGTAATAATGTCTGGAAAATATATTCTTGTGAATGGGAAACATACAATGGACCTGACTGGGTGGAAGGCATAATGAACCTATTGTTACCGTGTCCGGGGAACTTGCAATCAGGGAATCAAAGAAAGCTATATGTGTGTATGGTAGATACCGTGTGCCAGAACGACCATTATGTCTTGGTAATTAACAGGTAAATAAATGAAAGATCAGTGCGCAACAATCGATCGTTTTGTGTCCTTGATTGCATTGAAATTAATCGATTAAGGAATAAATTTAATCAGAAACATTAAGAACAAATAGAGGATCGATCGAATTAGATATTGAAAGAATGGCCCCGTGACCTCGGAATAATATTTGTAGTGTTAATAAATTGGCTGTTCGTGTTTTTTATGCGACATGCCAACGCTGTGGTAGAATGTGATGCTGTATAGTAAATTCCTGCTAGATAAAGGATTTTTCTCGTAAATAAAAAAAATAGAGTGTATAAAGTGCCCGCGTCAACTCTTTTCCAAACTTTAACAAGCATTTACAACTATTAGAAAGTTCAAAAAAATATAAATGGCTATATGGATATGTAGAGGAGAGTCCCCTCTTTCTTTTCACTCAAACCTGAACTTCCTCGCATGGTTAGTTTTTGCTTATCATCTCGTTTTTTCATCGGAATCGTGCATTTTTACAAAAATCAATGTTTTTCGAAAACGTTGCGTGATAGAGCAATTCTGCTTTCGTATTTGGTTTTAGCATGACAATGTCTAAAAGAATCACCCAACAGTAATTGCTGCACAAATTTGGTGTTGTTCCATTCACTACCATATTATAAAAGTGTAACTTGCCGAATCTTTATTCAGTTTCGCTATTTCGGTGCGTTAAGCATATTCAGTGAACGTAACCAGAAACTCCACAGAGAGGATTCGTTCCGGCGCCTTGCAGATAGCATTTCGAATACATTCACTGTATACATAAAAGGTTCGCCCCGTTAATCAATGACGGCCATGTCGACAACCATTTTGAAAGTATCTGTTCGGCTGGTAGAAAAGCAATTAATTGTACATCGAAGGGAAAGAGCGGCCCGAAATATATACATATACATACATGTATCGGCGGACCGCGAATACGCAACGAATGCCGAACGAAAATCCCACGTTCAACCAGTGTGTACGCGTGCACTATCAATTCAATATTGAATCCTCTGCGCTCATTTCGCGGTAGAATTTGCAACTTCATCCGCGGCCGTATTATTTCAAAACCTAACCGAGCCGCGCGTCGCGCGCGCGTTGGGATGCCGTTGCCGACATGCTTTCATGTTTGTAATGGGAATCGCGCGTCCGGTATGAAATCATTTCGCAATATCGAAATTGCTAGCTAATGTGCGCAACGAAAATAATATCTCTGTGGATAAACGATACGTGTTCGCCACCGATTCTATGCGCGATATGTGTAACAACAATTCGGGTTTCTAGACCCGTGACATGTTGAATCTATCGATCCGATCCGTTCCGATCCGTTCCGATCCGAGGAAAAGACGCGATCGTTTCGGTGACCGTTAACTGTGCTACGAATCCCCGTATTGATTGTTTATCCTCTGATTAATGAAGTATCGAGCGGCCAGGTTAATTGCGGGACACGATAAAGTCATGTAAATACGGTTATTCCCGTGTCTCGCTCGCCGTGTACACGTCAGCCGACCTTTATTACATTAATCGAATGCAGTCCAACCACATACGGAATGGATTCCAAGCGTTCCTTCGATCCGTGTTCCATCGATAAGGTAACTAATCATGGTTCGAGCAAATATGACACATGCATCGAAGATAAGTTGTACCTGTAAATTGGATAAATATTGGTAGCTCTCTGTAGCCCCTTTCAGAGAACGATTGTGGTGACTACAAATGTGCCGTTAATTATGAAAGTGGCCGTCGTTTATGTGGTGAAGTGTGTGAAAGTAATTATTATTTCTATCTTTATGATCGATTATACAGGTTGAGTCAGCAGAATGAATATCTTTGTTGGATTTAAAGATACGAAAGGCGACATGGGAATTTGAATGGTATCGAAGGACGCGCATCGCCATTATCATATTATTCTTTCTTGTGCCTACTTTTTCGGTATTTTCAAGGTCACCAACATTTTTTTAAAATGGAATTGCATATTTTGTTCCGTGTATAATTGTAGCCGACATCTAAACGAATTCAACCATGTACACAATGTACACCTTTAAATGACCTTAATCCAGAAAAATGGTATAAATAAAATCAACGTACAAGGTACTTTACGGAGTCTCTCTCTCTCTCTCTCTCTCTCTCTCTCTCTCTCTCTCTCTCTCTCTCTCTCTCTCTCTCTCTCTCTCTCTCTCTCTCTCTCCCTCCCTCTCTCCCTCTCTCTCTCTCTCTCTCTCTCTCTCTCTCTCTCTCTCTCTCTCTCTCTCTCAGAGATTAAAAAAATTCAAGAATATCAATATATCAGTTTTAACCTATTGGAATTTTTAAAAATAGAAAGACAATTCTACTCAGCTTCTGTTTCTTGTAATCGATGCAGAACATTTTGATATTGCGTAAAAATCCGCAATCTAATAATTATACTGCGGATCTTTATGAAAAATAAACATTTTCATCATCAATTGCAAGACACAGATGCTAGATATAAATTTATATTTCTCACTAATAATTTAATTGCACTAAAAATAATATATTAATGCTCTAAAGTCTTTTAATATTTCAGTTATTCAAATTGCATCTACTTCGTTTTTTGTCATAAATGCATAAAATCCGCTGTCTACTAATAATAATCGGACTCTAAATAGTTGCTGCGTAGGTATTAATGGTGACTATATGTAGACATCCGTCAACATTTTTCGTTCATTAATAACTGTTATTGAGTTTTCTGTAAAAATGAGCATTACTCTGACATTTATTTATTTATAATTCGATGTACAGGGTGTTCGCGTCATTACTAGTCAGCGTTTTTTTCGAAAACTATTGTGATTCGAAGAAAATGAAAAAGTTATACTGTGCAAAAGCAAGCAATGGGAATGGTGTCTGTAATTTTTTTTTATATGAAAATGTGTGCCAAAACGAATTCATTCGTATACGACACGATAGCGTACCATATCATTGAACTCCTCTTGACATCAGCTACAACACTAAGAAGTTAAAAATATATGGTGTCATATAAAAATCGTCGATGACCTTCAAAAGACCTTCAAGACGACAACAATCAAAACATTATTTTATATCACAATATTTGCCTCCTTTAACAGTACAACTTTTCTCACCAACATTTTCTTCTATCTTCAAGCCTAACGGAGCTATTTAGGTGTTTTGTTTCTTGTGAATCACCCGGTATAGAGAAATCCAAAAATTACATGTTGAATATCTTCGTGAGAAATGAGCATCGGCAAGAAATCTCGGACACGTGTCTGCTTATTTTGTCTCCGGAATCAGCAGAAAAAGTTTCGTTAAAATCGTCGACCCAGCAGGTGTGACCTCTGATCGTTAGTTCAACTCCTAATACTGTATTAGGGAAGGTCGAGAAGAGAGAGACGCGTTGCTGCTTGGCCGTGCAGCATGAGCACCGAGCGGAAAAATGAAATTACAAGGGATCCGATTCGCAGGACGCGGATGACATTAACAAGCGGATCGGGCGCACTCCGGGAAGAATGGGGGTATCAATTTTCCAGGGAGGCTAATATAATTAAGATATACTATGTACACAAGCACGAATCACCACGAGGGAGTCTCTCCTAAGGCTAATAAATCGTGCATAATTCAAGTCCCCTTACGTAGCTACGCGTAGCCTGCAATGCGCCGATACTTTTGAATAATGTAACCTGCTCTCTCCCCCCGTCGCGTCGCGTCGTCGTCATCGTTGTCGTCGTCGGGTAGGGTTGCCAGTCGACGTAGCATGCGCTTAAATACTCGGGGCCGGCTGGGGCCGGTTTGTACCTCTGACTGCCGGAGCCTGGAAATCGCGGACGGAATTGATTTGCCACGCTTTACGCCGATTTATTCCACTTCGCTGTATTTTACGCGTTTAAGCCGGTTAACGACGAACCTCGTGGCCAGATCCCGTCTCGTTGTGAGAACTTTCCGGTAGACGACGCCGCTGCGCTGCGCTGGTGCATCAGGGACTCTTCCTCTTATCTCGTTGACCCGACCACTTGTGATTTTATCAAAGATTCTAATGTTTACCTGGCTAAGATCAGATAATAGGACTTCGTGCAAGAAGCAACGCAAGCTTCTCCGCTATTACGGTTGAATGCGGTGTACTGATCGTCCATCAGATGTCTTGACATCAGCTAAAACACTATGAAGTTGAAAAAAATATATATGGTGCCATTTAAAAATCAGCGATGACCTTCAAAAGACCTCGAAAACGACAACAATCAGAACATTTTTTTATATCACCATATTAGCCATCTTTAACAGTACAACTTTCCTCTCTAAAATTTTCTTCTATCTTCAAGCTTGACGAAACTACTTAGGTGTTCTGTTTCTCGTGAATCACCCGGTATATTTAATATTTTATTTATGAACCTTTCACGGCTCTGACAAATGCGAATCGTTTTGGCGTATTATTCTCGAGATTTTGGCACGCATTGTTTTTCTACTCGGTTCCATCATTGTTTTAGTGAAGTTGGTGGACTCTGTCTTAATATGATTTTTTGGAAAACATCGTTTCTTTGGTTTAATTTTGCTCCTCGCTGTATTATTTCTTTAAGATTTTCAAGAGACCACTGATTAGTGTACTGATCGTCCATCAGGAGATTGCAGTGATTTCGACAGGTCGCAGGGGGAGAGACCCCACTCTTGACCCCAAGCTGCGGACCCACTCTTAGGTTCTGGCGGGAACGGTAGACGTAGGAGCTCAGCGTCGCCATATCTGTTCCAGTCACACTGATACGCGCGTTTGCTGTCCTTCGTCAAGCGATTCGGCCAATAGAGTGTTACATTATCGAGTGACATTGAATCAAGAGAATTAAACGGCGACGTATTGCTCCAATTTTAAGGATGTTCTGGAGGTATATGAAAACGCAACAAAATTTTTGAAAATTTGACAAGATATAATTCTTACTAAATTAATGCAATTTCTTATGGAAAATTCATAAAACTCCACTTCAAACCCTATTTAAGCCTTGAAAAAACGCAACTAGAAACTCCAGTTTTTTTTATATATATAGTAAAATTATGTAATTAATTATGTTCAAAATTTATTAGGATTCGCAAAACAGTTACAGAGCAAAAAATTATAAACTGTTACAAAACGTTAAATTTATCGTGTTGCTATCTCAATAATAACCATGAATATTCCTTTCTGAAGTATTTTTAATTTATTTACATATTTATTTTTAACTTTTTATTGCGTAATTATACATATTGAATATCACAAATTTATTATCTTGAAGTTCAAATCAGAGGATACAATTATTTGCAAAAGTCACTTACAATTTTTTATAATATGAAGACAATTTGATTAAAAAATAAATATAACATGAAATTCACTAATTGAACGAAAGCTTTTTAAATTAAGCTATTTTTTAAATGCAAAATATACTCATGAATGGCTTTCATTGCCAATATATTGATGGATTTCGAATTTCTTGTACTTTTGTCTCCCATTGTACCTCCAGAACATCCTTAAAAATATCGCAATGAAATGGTTGAAATCAGAAAACGTGGAGCACGATTCCCCATCTGAAAAATTTGATTTTTAGAAGTCCATTTAGACTTTGTGAGAATTTAAATGTCAATTTGAATGTCTCTGTTCGCTAGAACGGAAGCTCACTTTCAGTGGTAGAAATAGTGCCAAGCGTTTGATTGGATCGATGAAAGATGAAAGAGGAAGACAAACGAGATGGTAACGTACCTACATATATGTATACTTGTTCCACGTAAGTCCATATTTGTACTTGGGCTTATTGTTACGGGGTAACATTCGCATAGAGGTATCCGGGGTTCAGAAATATCGATTCGCAAATAATGGATGCCGCTCCCAGCTGGAAACCGCAGTAAATCCAAATATCGACACCGGCCGCGAAAGCCTCGGATCCACAAATTTTTATCGGCGGTGAAATTGGTCCCGAGTATTCGGCCCAGGTACCTTATCACCTAGTACTCCTAGTATCCCGAAAAAGGAACATTTTGCAGGTATACGCGCTTCGAAAATATCGAGTCGAGTCTGCAAATATTCGTTTTAAAAATAGTTTCACTTCAAACTGGAATAATCTCTAATATAACCGCGGACGAACTTCACCTAAAATCCAATGTGTTCTATAAGTCTTAATATGTATAATAGGTTGAAAATAATATAACAATATTTGTAAATTCTTCTAAAGTTTTTACTATTTTAAATTACACCTACTCATTTTCGTCATAAATGCATGAAATCTGCTGTCTCTTCGTAAGTATTTAAACTCTTGATGACATTTTTCGAAAAAGAGGAAGCATTTTATCACTATTTTTATATGAATGCGTTGTAGAAGAATCTCGTATCAATTGCGACGTGAAAAGTAATTTGTTAGTTGTCGGGAACTCCGAAATTGAATTTTAAGTTGATATTTTGTATTGTCGTTAATTACATCTGTCCACCTACTAATATTATATTTCGTGACTCTGTTTACGTACAGAACATTCTATCCAATTATAAATAATGGAATTCTGATTTACACGGAATATCGAAAATCGTTTTCGTTATTTCATTTTAACGGTTTGTTAAAACGATACAAAAATAATGACACACTCTTACTGGAAAGGTATTATCGAAATAGTATGACATTCGGTATTTGCAGATTCTCAATCCACCATTTTTTGAACTTTAGTGCATCGATCATCTTTTACATGCAGCAGATAAATTACAAAATCGTCACAGTTTTTTGTCTGATACTTGACGTAACGGAAAACTAATTATCTACTATTTAATAATGTCTTATTTCATTTGGATACCAATCATAAATCTAACGAAGGTAACCGAGTGTTCATTTCTGGATTACTTTTTAATACGCTACTGTTCACTCTACCTTACTTTTTCTACGGTGCCGTTCCCCCACTCCATGCGGCAAGCATCCCAACGCTTCCGCCACGGACCGGTCATGTGACCTGATGAGCGCACCCAATCCGCGTTACCCCTGAAGGTGCGCGCTGCAGGGAAGGGGAAGCAAGGTGGGGGAAGCAAGAGTTTGAGGGGGCCCCAACCGTGCTCAGCACTGGTATAAAGCGAATATTCTTGGGGGTTCTAGTACTGTTGGAATATTTGTTACCTTGGGAAGGTTTTTAGCTACAAAAATCATTTTCACAAGAAATGTTTCCATTGTTCAATTTTACTCCCCTCTGTACAGGGTGTAAAGAAACGTTCGGTCTTGGCTGCCAAAATTGTCCTTGACCTCGTATTTCAAGATAAAACTTTTTTTATTGCATTGTATTCTACGCACCATGGGATAAAAGTAGAATACAATGCTATAAAAAAGAATTTGACCTTGAAGTTCAAGGTCAAGGACAATTATGCGACAACTTTTTTTTACAGATCTTCATCGATCAGAAGATGTGGAATACCACCACGATTATTGCCTTCTTTTTACGTGATAGTAATCACTCATTACGGATTCATTACGGTGACCATCCCTAGGCTAAATGGGGAGGAGGCCAATATCTCAAAACCGAACGTCACTGGCCTCCCTCCCACGCCATGATTATTACTCTAGCTTCCCCGTAGCTTCCAATTAGCGGATGGACCGTTGAGACACGAAATGCTGGCCGTCACTGAAAATTTCGAGATCGGTCCATCATGCGAATCTTGTTTCGTGCCTAAGTTCGGTAACGCACTGCGTGATCCGATGTACTGTCGGTAATACTGTAGAGTGGCTGGTTGTCGGCGGAGGTACATATCGATTCTGACGGAAGCGTTGAATTTCGGGGGTCTGGATGCTAACTCGGATCCCCGTTCCCCACGGTTCCGATAGAATTTGCAGGTTCTTGGGGAAACTTTGCCCCTTTAAACTTTAATTCCGAGGGCCGCACCGTGAACGTTCCCTCGCCCGAATCCCGAGCAACCGTCCACGGGAAAAAGGGTTCCCGGATCCACGGTAGCAGGAACCCTTGGGTGCTCGCGTGTAAACCAACGACCGGTGAACTTTTTTTTTGTTATTATAGAAAATCTTGTAAGAGATTTATTTCAACCTTATCTACAGATACAGATTACAAACAAATGTATGATCCTTAATGTCGAAACATATATAGTAAACGCAAAAAATTCATTCCAATCACGCACTTACGGCTGGTGTATTGCAATCGGCGGAAACTATGGCTAAATGCTAAGACCGCAGCTTCTAAAGAATGACAGCATATAGCGGCAGCCCTTGATGTTAGGTTTGGCTCTTATTATCGAAACATCCATGGGCAGGTGAAGCTTCATTTCACGGAGCTTTTCAATTAATATTAATCTTTGTTCATTGTACATACAAATTACACTGCCATAAAACATGGTTCAGTGTCTCATCCTCCTCCTTGCAACAGCATTTGGGATCAAACCTATTATTGGGATGAAACCTATGCGAGCTAAAGAAGCAGCCAGGTGATAATGGTCTGATCTACATCTATTGATAGTGACAATAGCCGAACGGGAAAGATTTAGCTGAGAGAACCATGGAAGACGGTTTTTTCTCAACTATTGCTGAAAATAGGTTTTACCCTTATACATATAGCCCTTCAGTTTTTACAGTGGAAAGAATGTTATTGAACATATTTTTACTAAATGATTCATAGAAATCAGTAAAGGGAATTCTAGAAATACATGGATTACTGAAGAAGGAAGCCTCTTTCGCTAAAAGGTCAGCCCTTTCATTACCTTCAATCCCAATATGAGACGGAATCCAGAAAAATTGAATACAGCTGTTGACATCATCGTGGATGAATTTATTGAATTTCATTTTGATATTAAGGATAAAGGAGTTAGTTCTGATATCCAACTTTGTGGATTTTAGGCTTAAGAGAACACTTAAAGCATCTGAGAATATAATAAATCTTCGACTATTATTAGCTAATACCAGATCAAGAGCGTCGTCAATGGCGGCACATTCGGCTGTGATCACAGAAGCCTGTTTGTCCAGGCTTCTTTGTGAGATCCAGTCCAGATCCGGGCAAAGAGCGGCAAAACCAACACAATTGCTTTTCCAACTTTTGCTACCATCAGTAAATATTGCAACTGCAGAGTTTTCCAAGATTAATTCATTGATCATACAATTGATGTCCACAGGATTAGACAACCCCTTGAGAGTCTTCGCAAAAGTGGAATTAACAGGTATTGAGGTGGTTAACGTGTTATATTCATGGCCATAAATGTTGAACTTATTGAATGTTTCAATTTTGCTTGACTGAGCCATCAGCGCTACTATACAACGCCTGAGCAAAAAATTCGATCTGTTGGCTTTGTTTTTAATGCCATTATAATAACTTTTAATTACCTGGAAACTAAAAGAGCTGCTATTGGAAAAGGTTTTGGCAAGAAAACGATAGCATAAATTATTGAAACGTTCCTTAAGAAATGGAAGCTTGGATTCGGATAACAGAATATTAGTAGGGGTACTTCTGCGGTACCCCAAAGCCTATCTAATTGCCGCGAACTGAATCCTCTCAAGTCGCTCCATATCTTTGTGTCGCTTAGGGGAAAAAACAAAACAACCATATTCAATGATAGAACGAACAAAACTCTTAAATGAAACCATAAGCGTGGCAGGATCAGAGCCCCACCACGTACCTCTTAAGAATCTGACAATATTGAGAGCCTTAGTACACTTTTTTTGTGATGTGATCAATATGAGGTATAAAGGTCATTTTGTAATCGAAAATGATTTCGAACCCAAAAGAAGCTAGTTTAGTCAGCAGAACGTCAGTATTTACATTATCAAAGGCGCCTTTGACATCCAGAAACGCAGCAATGACATCTCTTTTTTCAGAGAATGCCTCGTCCACCTTCAAGACTAAGTTCATTGCATTATCAATGCACGATTTGCCTTTGCAAAAACCATGTTGGAATTTGGGAAGCAAATCATTACTTTCCACCCACCATTGCAGACGATTTTTAATTAAAGTTTCGAACAGCTTACACAAGCATGACGTGAGGGAAATGGGACGAAGCTCCATCCCATCAGCTTTGGAAATAAAAATTACAAAGGAGTTTTTCCAACTAACAGGATAGTCATTCATAGAGTACATTGAGTTGAATATATTTAATAACTCAAAAATCAGCTTGTTTGGAAGTTTCTTGAGAATATCAAAGTCTATCCCATCCATGCCAGATACGGATGTTACCCTTTTTGAATCGAGCGCAATGGTTAATTCAGAAATGGAAACAAATGAGTCAAAGAAAACATTAGGCTGTGAGGAAGGAAACCATAGGGGGTCGGTTTGGACCCAAGGGGGACTTGATTTGTCTAGTGCAAGTTTAACTATATTAGAATCGCGCAGATTCGTAGTCGTATGTTGGGGACGTATTTTGACCCAGGAGTTCTTAAATATCTTGCATTGGTTCCATACAAAGCTGGAATCCGTCTGAAAATTTATGCTTTCAGCAAACCGTCTGAAACAATCTCTTTTCTTAGACTTGAACATTTTTATGGCCTCCGCGCACCGTTTTTTGTACTGAATCAAGTCTTCCAAACTCAAAGTATGCTCTCATTTTTTGAAAGCTGCCCGTCTTAGTCTTTTAATTCTGTGGCAATCTTTGTCCCACCAGGGGACAGGATTCCTTCTTTTCCGGAACGGAACCTGAGCTTTAGCCGGAGTACTATAACACAATGCTTGTGTGAGCATGTAAACAAATGAATCATACTTAGAGCTAGGAGGAGAATTTAAGTATTCATCTGTGGTAAAACTCTGATAAGAGTCCTCCAAGTAGGCGCCAAATTTAATCCAGTCTGTTCGAACTGATTTAAGTTTGAAAGACCGTTTATTATACAAATTTTTTGAGACAGACACATTAATAAATATAGGATAGTGGTCAGATCCCCAGGTCTCATCACCCACAGTCGCCACCAATCTGTTAACGATATCGTAGGTAGAAAGAACTAGATCCAAATTCGATTTGAGACCAGTATGAGCGTCCAAATGCGTATAAGAATTTTCATTATGCAAAAAAAGATTGTTAGATTCTAAAGCACTTGCCAGTCTAGAACCATTGGGATCAGTGTGCCCACAGTTCCAATTTTTATTGTGGGCATTGAAATCACCAATCAAGATTCCATTGCTAGAGCTGACATTACGAACTAACGCGTTCCACTGGTCCAGCGCGAGAGTGAGAGCCGGAGGTCTGTAACAAACCACTATGTCTATCGGAGAGGTTAGATTCATGATACGGATACCTCAAATTTCCACAGATTGATCTGGAGCCGCAACATAATCCAGCTCTGAAAAAATTAAATGTTTCCTAATTGCAATTAATATGCCCCGCCGATACCGTGAGCCCTGTCCTTTCTGTACACAAAGAAACCGGGGAAATTAATCTTATCGGCAGGGGTGAGCCACGATTCTACACAAATAAGAATGTCGAACTCAGGGAGGGTGGCTTGAATTTCCTGCAGTCTTCTGCGAATGCTTCTTGAATTCCAATACAGAATATTAATCGAACCGTCGAGAGAGGAAGAAGTTTGTGCCATAAAGAAAAAAGAAAAGGAGAGATATAGTAAATACTTAGGTGAGTATGGTTAAATGTCGTGAACCTCGAAAGAACAAGAATCCGAACTAGCACTGTCCTCTATATCGGAAACAGCAAGCCTTTTAATAATCCTTCCGATACCACTCTTTAGGTTACGCTCTATAAGTTGACCCTTAACTTCAGTGAGCATGTTAATGAAAGCCGGAATGTCCTTGGTGAAATTTAGAGCCGTTTGTAAGACCTTCGAACTGTCAAAGGAGAGTAGCAGAAATTCGGTGAAACTGTTCAGATTAAGAGGGAACTTGTGAGAATTTGTTGCAAACAATTCTTTCGCCGGTGTGAGCTGCGTCGAAATAACCTCCAAGTTGACTACGGATGTAGGCGAAACTTTAATTTTCTTAACCGGTTTTTTCTTGCTGGTTGAATAATTCAAGTCTTGTTTAGTAACCTTTGTGTCAGCAACAGCAAGATCGCTGGTGGAGGTAGAGCTTGACAACGGTCTTTTAAAGGCAACTGTCAATGGAGCAGGCTCAGTCACTGTCTGTGAGACGTACGGTATGAGAGATGCACTTGAGGTTGTGGATGAAGCTGCAACTGGAGCAGGATGTTCAATGGGAGGCTCTGAGCTTTCCACCGGATTGTCTACACCTTTACAAAATCTAGCAATCCTTCCTCGTTGCAGATAAAACATGAGAGTCATTCACCAGATAAATAGATCCAACAATTTGTGTTGTCAAAATTGATTTCCAAGATGGGCGGCAACTTGTTGACATCATCCGGATGTATATACATTTGTCGGCGGAAGCTGAGAATATACTTTACCAGCCCTTATGAACGTGATTTGAGAGCAAGGTCGAGTATTCTTCTTGAAAAGTTCATCATTTATAACACTGTGCGGAATTATTGGACATATATTAGATAGTATAATCCTTGTAGCCTTTGATATCAGAGGACGCACCTCTAAAGCATGGTGACCAATATGAATTTTAGCTTGTGAGTCAGTAAGTTTGTCTGCAGTATCGTTTGAATTTAAATAAAAACAGACACGGCCGTGCGATATTCTCGAAACGAATCTAATGTTCTTAGAGTCTGTTAATTTACTCAATGCCATTATGTATTCTTGAATGGAAATACCTTCAACAGCATCAAAAACAACTGCCTGTTCTTTGGTAGGAAACTGAGCTTGAACTTGCGTGATTTGTGCGTAGGAAGCTTTCGCCGTAGCTTTAGCCATCGCTGGATTTCTTGAACTTTAATCGTTGAACACTTTAAAGATATCAGTGCCCCTGACTACAGAGACACAAGTAAAAAACACAGTGGTAGAGAACCCCCTTAGATGATAAAGTCACTAATAAATCGCTTGAAAATTTCACTGAACTTTTGCGACGTATATAACTCGAGCCACAGACTTGCCATACACGCGAGCACGATAGTGTAAACACGACCGACCTCGGCGACGACACCCGCCGGAATATCGACTAGCACCGGTGAACTTTTCATGGACACTTAGAAGAACAGACCCAAGTTGCAGCCGAGTATATGGATAAACTTTCGGTCCTGCTGACCGTGGAGTTTTCCGGTTATTTGCATGCGACATGCATGCTCGCCGCGGAAATTGATCCATCGACTACTACCCCCATAAAACTTCGCCTCGCTGTGGAACACTTCATTGGAGCTGAGATTAATGCCAGTCTGTACTCCCGTCACCGTAGACTGTATGTATTATAGACCGTCGCGTCCCAGACTGCTAAACTTCGACCGATCCAGCTGGATTTAAAATTCCGAGCTGTCATCGTACTGTGCAACCACCCGTTCTTCTAGCACTGTAATAATTACCAGTACTCCACGGGTGTTTTTTATACTTTCGAATCATTTATCGAAACCGAAGTACGAAAAAAATACACCGATGTACGATTTACACCCCTGGTCAAAAAGATAGCACCCTCTATACGAATCAGTTGATTTCTTTTTAGCTTCACTAGCGACATGCGACGTGTGCCTTGGCCATTTGATGATGCGTGAACCACTACGTTTCACCGGCATGTATTTTTTGATTAAATATACCGAGTGATTCACGAGAAACAGAACACCTAAATAGCTCCGTCAAGCTTGAAGATAGAAGCAAATTTTTTAGAGAAAAGGTGTCCTGTTAAAGAAGAGGAAATATGTCGATATAAAAAAATGTTCTGATTGTTGTCGTTTTCAAGGTCTTGCCGGCGGCGGCCGCGCCGACAAATTTCGATTTTATTACACTCCGCTCTACCCCGTCCTCTCATCCCTTACACATATCAAACAGGGAGAGAGACAGAGAGCCAGAGGGACCGGGAGGGAGTCACATTCGGCTGGATTTCGGTCGCCTTTCCTATCTTTTCCCATACTCTTTTTCCCCCCTTTTTTGCGTTCTCGCCCCCCGCTAGCAAAGATCTATGAAGCCAGCCAGCTCGAGCTGTGATCTATGCAACGCTCTCGCAAGCTACTGGGATTTTATCCGTCAGTTGTTTAACAGCTACTACACCCACGGTAGTAGGGTAGGCTATCTCGTACCGATATCTTCCTCTACCGAGCTTTTTCTGCCATATTCCGACGGACGTTGATCGATTCGACAATCTCGGCGAACGTTGTTTTTGCATCGACGGCCACGGCCGATACGTTTTCAGTGATTTTCCACGGAAAGATTCAACCATGAGTAGTGGTCGCAGTGTTCGGTCACTTATGGGAGGCGGCTGAGAATTAACAATATTAGAACCCGTCAATTCTAGTGTTGAAAACGAATATTTCTTGCGATTGCACATAAAAAGCAACTCGCACACTAATGCAATCCGAACAGGATGAACTCGGTGCAGCAGAGACTACGGGACATCGATTCCAGCATAATGCTCTTGATTTGTCGGCCCCAGAGTCGCCAGATGAGGGGAGTGGACTCGGATTGAGGGGAAAAAGCTACCCTCTCTCTTCCAGTACCAGATTAGTCACGTGAGATTGTGACTAGTGTTTCTCCTCGAGAAATTCTCCTGAAAATCCAAATATTTAAATTTTGCACTTCTCGAGAAATTATTGATATTAGGTAGGGGAAGGTTAGAGTAACAAGTCTAAGACGATTCTGGTAACAACTTGGAGAAATTGTTAATATTAAAAAAAATGGTGTTTGGATTATACTATTAAACATAACTTTTAAAAATTAATTGAATAAACATTCAGCAAATAGCACGTGTTTCAGAAAATTTCGAGTTTTAATATTCGATTTTAAACGTTCAGTTTTAACAATAAGTATTTAGTAATAATTGCGGGTAATATTATAGACTACATTATATTATTAATTGTTGGAGCTGTGTAGTTATATCTGTGAATGCTATTGACACTCTATGAGACAACTTTGGTTTGTATAATTAAATGTATTTTGCTTATCAATATATGTATAGTACATAGAGAACGAACAATGGATACTTTAGTTTCTCCTCGGAACAAACGAATGCGCGGTTACATCGATTTGTCATGATATTCATCATCGTATCTCGACTGTCATTGATTCTACATTATCAACACCAATGTTTCAAAAATTTGTTTAGATTTCATAATTGGACTTTTAGCATTGTCTCGAACATTGTGTGATGGAACAAGGGATCTATCTTCGGAGTAATGTTTGTTTCTTGATCATTAGCGATTCTTCAGGTTTGTGATTGTGAGACTGCGGATTACATTTCTGAGTATAACTTGATATCTTTTAGGAAATCTAAGATATTTACTATGTGGTCCTGTGACGTTAAGTCCAAGAGGGAGTTCCGCTTGTAATTTCATTCTTTGGTTTTGATATTTCTTACAGGTTAACAGTAGGTGGTTGGTTGCCAGTGGTTTGCGATTGTTTATAAATAGATGTTCATGTGTTATTTTGCAGTATCTAAGTATTATTATAATTATTCTGCCTTTTCTAGTCATGTCGTGGGTTGGCATTTGTTGAGAGAAGTTCTATACGTGAAGTTTTTGTTTTCTTTGTTGTTTCTGTTTGAGTTATAAATTACTTCTAGTATGCCCATAATATGTATCGCAGAAGAGATGTTAAATGAAAAAAATTAATTCTACATTTTCGACTGACGTTCTCATGTAGAATAGTCCACTCCACGTTTATACTATTTTGAAAGACCCTGCCCAGTTAGCATAAAGACGTCTAAAAACGTCTTTTAACAGAAAAAAATGGATGTATGCTGGGCGCGAACCTAGTATAAGCACGATCTCAGCATGAAAATTGATATAATTATTAAATTAATTAAACACAAAAACTGTATTTTCACAATTTAATAATCAGTAAATGTGCTGGTACATTAACTGATGTTTCCAAAACCGTGTCTTACAAATGATACAGACATCAAGCTTTTTGTAACACTCGTGAGCAGGCTTGCCATATTGCGCCTTAATAACCTTGCATAAGCGCCCCTTACCGCTGCGCCCCTCGCCACGCTGTGCCGCTGAGCCCGTCTAGCTTGCCCCACTCTTCCGTCTGTGGGACCCACAAGGCGCTTTTGCCCGGGCAATATGGCAAGCCTGCTCGTGAGATCCGTCTGCTAGCTCTGATAAAAGACACATCGAGATATTGAGATCTACAAGAACATATCGAATGCTCAAGATGGCTACTGGTCCATTTTCTTTTTACAGTGTGCAGATATTTAAACGACATGAATGATGGATGATCCAGACGCTTTCATATTTTAAGTTCCTTGGAATTTTACTAAATTTTTTTTTAAATAATTAGAAACAATGTAACACCTATGTAATGTAAGCTACATATAACAATATTTTACTTGCTATATAAACCACTCGGTTTAAAGCAATAATAAATAAATAAATAAATAAATAAATAATAATCTAAAAATACCAACGCATTTATTATTTATTTAATCCTTTAAGACTCTACAAAATCGAATGAAATTCGGCTTACAAAAATCTATGAACTAAAAATAATGGATCAGAGAAAAGTGATAACAACTCGTCTTTGTAACGATTACTAATAATTAGATATGATTTCTGTTATTTAAATTTGCTGTTGGATTTTCATCTGTAAAGATAGAAAGTTCAGAAATTCTTCACGATGATTCCGATATGTATATTGAAAAAATTTTAGCAGAGGATTCAGACAATTTATTATTCGTTTAACGACAACATGATCCAATTCATAGATTGATACCTCGCGGAGAGATTTAAACAACTGAAAGAAGTTTTTTAATTTGAGGCTTCCTCGAACCTACAAAGAGGCTCAAGAAGTTGGACTCGAAAGTTGGGTCGTATTAATGAAATAATAAGCCTGGAGACTTTGTACTCCAGCAAAGTGGCTGACTTTTGTAATTAATATTATTGCGTGTGCTTAAGTAGCAAGACTTCGTAATTTCTTCGATATTCGTTATTAAAGATCCATTCGTGCTTCTATAACGAGAAAATCTTCAGTCTTTATCAATAGTGGATTCATAATTTCGTTACTCGTACATTTATATTTAAGGTCATAGTTCTAAAATTATTTTTACTTTACCAAATTAACATGTTGAATGCGATGTTAATATATGTATCGAGTAGAAAGTGTTATTGAACGATGACGTTGACGTATGCGCTATTAAGATGTTAATCGTCACCTGTTAAGATGTTAATGTATTTTACTATACAGAGTGTCCGAAAATGTTGTAGTTTTTTAAACCTGGCGATTTCTGAGGTAATTTGAAGTAACTTTTTCCTTTAAGAAAATGTTCCCCGTGGCTTTGTTAAGGAGCTATTAGCTAAAAGCACGGACCAATCAGAACGTGGCTACAGTTGAACGAGATGTTGGCGTTGGTCTAGCCGGAAGCCATCCGTAGTAGCCGTGTTCTGATTGGTCCGTGTTTTTCGTTAATAACTTCTTGAAAAAACCACGGAGAACATTTTCGCAAACGAAAAAGTTACTTCAAATCACCTGAGGAATCACTCCTTTCAAGGAAGTACCATATTTTTGGGACACCCTGTATTTTACTTTGTTGACAGTGGGGCTAATGAAATTGTAAAGACGTGATTTCCTTATTAACCCTTTGCACTCGGAGCTATTTTAACTCGAAAATTAAACATTTCTTCTGACCTAGAATAATTCCATGATTTTTTTCTTTTTATGGATATGAAATTGATATAATAGCTCACACAATACTTAAATGTTTAGTAATTGATTTGATATCAACATATTTAATAATGTAAATAATATTTTGAAGAATGGCACAGCAATTTTTAGTGGTGACTCTGAGTCACCACTGGAGTGCTGAAGGTTAAATTGGATCGACAGGTCATTTAGAGGTCGAGTAAACTTCTACATTCAAACTGAAGGAAAACATTTTGAGCATCGAATGCAATAAATATTGTACCTGTAGCGTGTCATCGTAGAATTAAAATTGTAATATCTCCTAAACTAATGGTTTTTTTATATGAGGTTAATAATTTTTCATAAGGAATATTAAACGACATCGATTCGTGTATTAAAAACTATATGGCGCCATGAAAATAGTTGAGAATGACCTTCATACGCCCTCTACTACTCCACCTACAGAAAAGTCATTAACATAGAATTATGTCAAAAAAAGTGTGCCTCGTCATTGTACTCGTCTCGACATCAGCTACAACACAACCAAGTTAAAAATATATGAAGCCATTTAAAAGTCGCCGATGACCTTTAAAAGACCTTGAAAACGACGAAAATCATAACATTTTTTTATATCACCATATTTACCTCCATTAACATTACAACTTTTCTCTCTAACATTTTCCCTATCTTCAAGTTTCGTTTCTCGTGAATCACTCAGTATAAATAAAACACAAGTTACTGATACACAGAGTGAAGCATAGTTTACCAAAGTATAATTCTAGGATTTCGCATAATTATTTTTCGGAAGAGTACGAGAGCTGATAAAAGCGTCTTTGCAATTTTCTAAGACATCATAAAACTTTTAACAAACTGCTGTGCTTACGTAAATTGCTTCAATTTAGTAAAATTTTGCCGGTTGCTGAGCCAGCAACCAACGCGTTGAAGTGTCTATTTTACAAGTGCTCGAATAATGTTTCGCGCTCTAGACGCATACAGTTTCGCGACTCAGTGATGAAATACAACAAGCAGTGGCCATTAAAGAAATCACTCGACAGAAAGCTTACGAATATTGTCACGTTTTTACATAGTACTTTCCCGTGGCAACGGTCATTCAGGGAACGTCGATCAGCGTTCTGAACGGTGTGGCGGCAGCGCGGCGTCGGTCCTCGAAGTTGAAAAACACTCTCCGTTCAGCAACAACTCCACAGCCTCTCGAAAGTGAACAACGCGCTGCGATTCAATAACGTAACTTCGATAAACCTCATCCACCGAAACTTCGTCCTCGCTCTCTCCGACCCCCCGAGCGCTAACCCCGGTTTCCCGGCTACCTACATTTTAAACCGATGGGTGAATCATCGGCAATACTCACCCTCTGCCTCATCCCTCCCTCCTAACCGGAGAAACTTGCTTCGCCCTGAAGACCGCCCTGTTGTAAGCCTTATATTCGCCAGCGTAACTCGATAACTCGATAACCCACGTCTTATCCGCGAGGTGGCCAGTAAATTTAAGAGCTCGCTTAAAATTCCACGCTTTCCGGGGGCGTTAAGGCTCGCGGAAATCTTTCTTCAATAGATCCTCACCAGCCATGGCCCGTTAGTTACCCCGAGGACCGAATAAAGGATTCGTACAAACAGTGCGGCGCCCTCCCCCCACTCCTTTCAGGATTCGATCCGGTGGCTTCGACTCGTTTCCAACGCCTCGCACTATGATTTACGGTTACAGTGATTAGGTAGTAACCGTTTGTCGTTATTTAAATTTTATTAAGAAATTCTTATTGATAGCAATTTTAATAAAATTTATTTCATAGGAAAATTTAATAATATTATCATTTTCTAGAAGAAAAAGAAAATTCATATCTACCGTAATTTATATCTGTTACTAATTTTTTTATAGGTGGAGGCGTCAAGGAGATATGAAGGTCAACTCTGTTTTTTTTTTAATGGAACGATATGGTTTCTTATTTACATTCTGATAAAGTGTTTCAAGACGCGTTGACTTCGAATAACCTTCAATGACGTTCATAGTATTCGTCTTGAAATGTATTAAGTGGTGCGATAAAAAATATATGTTTCTATTTGAAAAACAGTTAACGACCTTCGTATGTCCTCTGCGCCTCCACCCACAAAAATCTGCCCCTCTTGACACCATTCAACCCTACGTGAACCATTTTCAATAATAACAGTCGTGTAAATCAAAGTGGTAAACTGTGGTGACCGTGTATATTAAGCAACTTTAAAGCCATCATGCTCGACATGTAAACGTAAATGATTCTGTCCTCAATGACATTAATGTGTATGCTTTTTATGGCAATTCAGATATAGGAAATTCGTTAAAAGTCTTTTGTGACTGACTGTACGCTTATAGCAGAACAGCTGTAAAGTATCCTGTTAATTTTTGTTATTTTACCACGTTTTTATTAGCTCGGTTTCTTGTCTGTCTGTACGTCTGTCTGTCTGTTCGGTACAATGTTCCCGATGAGCTAGAGACTTGAAATTTTAAACATAGCTCAGAACTGGATGACAATGCAATATTTAAAAAAAATTTTTTTAAAAAGTCTATGCGTTTAGGATATATAAATTATTATTAATAAATCTAACCGTTATACCCCATCGCACTACCTGTACGTCCCCACTCTACTACGTGTTCCCACTCTGACTCATCCCCACTCCACTGACCCATTTCGCACCGAAGGAGCTCAGTGTGCGTCAGTGTGCGTCAGTGTGCGTTCGAGCTCCGTGCGGTGTTTACAAAGTCACTACTTAAGTACTGTCCGTCCACCACAAGAAGTCCCTCGAGACGGCTGAGGGGTCCGGGGGGATCTCTCGCTTGCTCCACCCCTCCCCACTATTTCCACTCCCGTATTCACGACCTCCAAGATCCTGACGTCACACGCTACACAGTAGTAGGACTTGTTTATTTTCGAGATACAAGTTTCCTGACCTATCGTCGATATTTAACGTTTAAGTGGACTTCAAAATGTACTTTAAAAATGCAATAATTTATTTAAATTACATTTAACGTTATATTTATATTTAATGTAACACATAATTCACGATTGACGCGTCTTTCAATAAGTTACAACAAAAATTACATAAAATTCATATAACTACTACAAATGTTATAAATTGGTCGAAATTGCTAAAGTCTGTTTGATCAGTATTGGAGCGGTTTTTGTATCTGTATCTACCGCGAAAATTAAACTTTAATTACCATTAAAGATAGGATGAATCTGCAGAACAGCTACAATCTATCTATTTTTACTCTTCCGTATGATAGAAATGTGTTAAACGATCGTTAGATGATCGTTACTTATTCATTTTCAAGAAATTAATAATTTTGGTACTAGGGAACATATGTATACATATTGGACAAAATTGAAAGCTGTAGTTCGAAAATATTTCTTATTTGTTCTGATCTGTAGCATTAATTTAAAATTTTAACTGACAACGAGTTAGAAGTTCCTAATACAGAATATGCGTGAAGTCACGTTCCTCTTGGATGCTGAGAATGGCTCAGCGCGGGGATGTTTAACGGCGTAGGATACATTTGATTCTGTCCTTACGCTACTGGATCGCTCGCTTCGCATTATCTCACTCGGTTTGGAAGAGTCTATTCACTCTCTTCGTCACACGATCCGATTAGTGTGTGTGAGCGCTGTAGCCAATAGCTCGCTAGAACCGATAATGCGTGTGACGCGACTCGAGCCCCTGCCGCTCAGACCAATCGAACGGTTTGTTGTCCCTTTGATGTGAAACTCCTACCAAGAGACTTCTTGTGGTGGATGGACAGTACGTATTATTTGTTTACCAAGCGAAAGAACAGTTACACCGAGATTCTCCGTCGAACCTTTATTAAATAATATTGGTATACACCAATATGGCGGCGCCCATACCTGTCACTTTCTGAGGTGAAACAATGAAAATTACTATAAAATTACTCAACTTTACATGCTCATAACTTTTTAACGAGTGGTTTCCGTGGTCTGGGACTTCGATATAGGAGTTTTCTCGCCGAAATGAACAAGATAAGACATATAATAATTGAAAATTTCTTGGTTCCGAAGAGAAAGTTTACCCTTTTAATCGATAGAAAAATTTCACACACACAAGACTAAAAAGCTGAAAATAATTATTTAAATAAAAATAAATTTTTTTAAAAATACCACGTTTTTAAAAGGGACTAAAAAGTATAAAATAATTTAAATAAAAATATGTTTAAAAAACGGACTAAAAAGTATAAAATAATTTTTCCTAGCCACGTACAGGTTCCTAACCTCACACAGATTCCTAACCCCATGCCCCATACAGATAGTCCTGAAAATTTGTGATTGTGAATTTTTAATAGCTATGAAAATACTTGTAAGATTTAAAACGAAAAACGTGGGGCGCATGCAAGACATAGATAATTGATACATGAATTCTTCACCTAAGTCGCTAACAATTTTATTGCATTACAAATGACATGAACTGTTGTGTGTGTTTTCTCAACGGCAGCTACTCTCTACACCCCTTACTATTATCTTGCGCCCCACGTTTTTCGTTTTAAATCTAACAAGTATTTTCATAGCTATTAAAAATTCACAATCACAAATTTTCAGGACTATCTGTATGGGGTTAGGAACCTGTACGTGGCTAGGAAAAATTATTTTATACTTTTTAGTCCGTTTTTTAAACATATTTTTATTTAAATTATTTTATACTTTTTAGACCCTTTTAAAAACGTGGTATTTTTTAAAAAATTTATTTTTATTTAAATAATTTTATTTATTTGCTTCAATTTTTTACTTGCCTGATGACATTCTAGCTCGAGCAAAGAATGTTCTGAATTTAATAAGTTTTTCGACAACATAAGTTGTTCAAACAGTGAATATATGTATAAATATATATTTAATATAATTATACGATTACAAGTAATGTTCACTCTTTGACATATTAACGACGACTGGCAAATTTTTTAAACAAAATACATTCTTCTTTTATCCATTGCACACTCATTCATGCACACTCATTTCGTAATTCACTTTATACATTTTATCTCTCACTCATTATGTTTCTTTCTCATTCTCACACATAAGTAACAATAAAAATAATAATGGAGTATCATCGGACGGAGAAGCTAGCAAGTCTTGTATCAATATTAACAAAATAGAAAACAGCTCTATTTTTTATACAATAACTCCATTCAACCTTAATAAACGTCACGTGACTATGTACAGTGTGTGTATTTGTTACATTACATAATTTTCAAACCTTATGCGTATAAGCTATTACGATAGGTTAAAATGATCCAGTGTCCATATCCAAACCTCCATAGTCTATTAATTTCAGTATCAATGCTTCCATGGAAATTGTAATTTGTGTACACTTTCGTAGGGTATGAATATTTTAACCCATTCAGCGTGGTCACTGAATTGACGAAATTAATATCCGCACGTCACTGTGATTGAATTATATCACATAGTAGTTCCGATTGACGGATATATACATAGTTTCGCGTGGTTTCAATGAGGGATTAGGTAGAATTGAAATTCGAGGGACAATCGATTAATTAAATTTGAATCGTTGAGAGGTTATAGATGACGACACCCCAGCGGATATTTTGTGGAATTTCTTCAATCGACTAAAGCATTTTAATGAACTTTTGTCAACATATTTAAATAGACGTTTTCGAAAGTACAATAGTTTGAAAATATTTTCTAGTTGCAATTGAATGTGAAAAAGTTGTCAAGCGTTTAAAGCATATTCTACAAAGTATCTTATAGTTCAAGAAGGTGTATTGTTCAAAATCACATTGTCAGAAGCCATGAATATGAAATTTAAAAAACCATAGAACCAGAGGTAGGCAATATTTCGCGAAATAAATATTTCAAATACCATTTAATATTTTAGACTTTATTTGCCTTAAGAAAAATAGTATTTCAAAAGTAAAATATTTTCATTTTGACAATCAAAATCACGAAATAAAATATTTGTATTTTTTCTCGTAAAAAAGTGAAGGTCACCTTGAGGTTTTTAAATGACACCATATGATTTGGGCATCATATAGGATTGTTGCTGACGTCGCGTCGAGACGAATTCAACAGTGTATTGTACTATGACCTTGAAATGACCTTAAACTCCACAATTTAGAGCAAACGTAATCTCAGTGAATAATTATATGAAAGGTGACAAAACTTAACGGGTATACTAGGATGGACCTTATTTTACCACCATAAAATTTTGGGCACGCCCCCCCCCCCCTTCAATATTGTTCCGTTTCATGAAAAAATGATATATCCAAAGTTTTAGATCAATTGGACGTCGGGAAGTCGTGCCGCATCGAGCGCGAAGTTTTGAAATAGAAGTAACTGCGCGCTAAATGTGAAGAGTATACTGAAAATTCAAGTTAAATATTTTATACCTCCAAAAATATCATAATTGCATACATGCATTCAGATACAAGTATACTTTGTACGAATTAAGATTATTTCACATTAATTAGCTTGTCTAATTTCTGTCCGCCACCTTTCCGCTAACAATTCCGTTTTCACGAAGCGTAACACCGCGGTGCACCGGTGAGAACGACGCATTTCAATTGGAGTAATACCTCTAATTCGCCCATCCCAAATCAGATAGATGACCTAGGCTACATATTCTTTATAAATATTAGTATTTAGAGATCAATTGACATTATCAACGGATGAAGAGCATGGAATACGTCAGATTTGCATTGTTATCAGTAAATTGTATTTATAAACATGGATCCAAGCTCCAATTGCTGCAGAAACATCAAGATAAGACCATGTGTTTTAAAAAAGTCTATACGCGTATAGTGCCACCAATGACCAAGTAATTCGCGTAGCACTGTGAAAATTTTGTAATCATTTGTGGTATTTAACATCCGAATCTGTAGCGCTAGCCTTTCCTCACCCCAATATTCTGCATCATATAAAAAAAGCAAATGGTTGTAGCTTTAGATACCGTTAATGATGATGATGTAAAAAGATTAGTAGTTGATTCAAATAATGTAAATGAGTACGTTGGTAGCAACATTGCAGCCTTTATTTCTAAAAAAACTTTAAACTTTTCTAAAAGATTTTCAATTACCCTAGATTTTATATAAGGAGCTCTCAGAATGGCATATTGATCCTAGTTATAACTAGAGATCACGGTTCTGGACGTGTATTGAGGAGGATACACGTATTCAATTGGTCACGTGTACTAATATATATCCGTATTTTATACTATGATACACGAGAACAGAAGTAAACGTGTACATGTGGATCGGAATACACGGATAATACACGTGTATTATCCGTGTATTGAAGTTCAAGGGTACACGTGTGTTACAGCAAAAAGGAACCGTCTTTTGCCAGAAAATGTAAACACTTTGGTTTTTCTTCATCAAAATAAGCAGTTAATTGATTAAGGTTTATTAATAGAAATTATGCTGTTTGTTAATTTTCGCAACCTATCATGTTAACTCTTGTATATCTCAATGTACGATCTGTGTATCCATGTACTTGAATACATGGGCACACGTGTATCAAAATACACGGATAATATGGATGTATATTCAATACACGTGAAATGGGTATCTCTAGTTATAACGTAGGCTTAAATTGTATAGTACATAATTTAGCTGTAGTTAATGATTCCGCAGAACCAGAAGTCAAACTTGTGCAAGAATTGAACAATGTTCTATCGCGAAATAAAGAAGAAAAACAATTTATATCGCAAACTGTATCAGACTACAAAAAGCCTTATCCAGAAGCAAAATAGACTACATTAATGAAAAATTTGTAAAATGTCTTTAGATGTATTGCCTTCTACAATATATTAAAAAGTATTTAAACTCAATAACTCTATTTTCTTTTCTTCGCTTTTATATTTATATAGTGTAATATTCACCACATCCAGTTAAAAATATTATGTTCTGATTAAATATGACATATTTATGGCGAACGTTAATTTCTCTACTTTTTAAATTAGTATAAGAATACAACTAAAAGAATTGGTACTTTCAATGAAATACGTAAAATTTAACATATAAATTTAGAAGAATATGATAATTAGTTAATTGGTATATTGAAAATATTACATTTTGGTACTATTATAATCAATATTTTGACACAAGAAGAACGTTTAGTCAAAATCAAAAGTCTTTCCTTCAAATATTGCCATTCTTACAAAATTTCATGTTTTTCGCAACTTCAACGTCAATGCGGCAAGTCTTTCCCTTATCCGATCAACTTCATCTTTTGCAGGAATTATTTTCTTACCCAGTGACGAAATCTTAGGGGGGGAGGGCGTGAAAAAAATCTCGCAAAAAATAATTTCACCAGGTATACCTAAGGTCCACCCTTGGGTATACCCTATTTTATGTACGTTTAACCACTCTAATATACGCAGCAGGTTCCTACCATAGTTTGTTGGTAAACAATATAATCATACAATCTATTTTCCCGTTAGGAAACAATTTATACTCGTAAACGTATATGAACTGTTATTTTCAGCGAAACATTTAAAATAAAAGTAATAAAATATTTCGAGATGAAATCGAAATATTTTTAATATTCTTCAAATAAAATACTAATTTAAAAATTTATATTACATCAAATAAAACATTTCATTTTCAAAGTTGTACGCACACTTTAAAATAAATAGGATTGTTTACTATTTACTATTTAAAATACTATTTTACCCAGCTCTGCTTTATGAAAAATCAAAATTTCCTGCTTGAAATTTATTTTCTTTCCTCATATGTTTAATACAGTGGTCGGCACGGAGAGGACTCTACAGCTCGATCTAGGCTCGCTCCGCCCCTTTTCTCGCCCCGCACGTCTCGCTCCCCGCGATGGTCCTAGTCCTCGAGGCAGCTCAGGCGCGTACCTAGTACCTACGGTCTGGGATAGGTACGCGCCTGAGCTGCCTCGAGGACTATGACCATCGCGGGGAGCGAGACGTGCGGGGCGAGAAAAGGGGCGGAGCGAGCCTAGATCGAGCTGTAGAGTCCTCTCCGTGCCGACCACTGGTTTAATAGGTTGAAAATAATATAATAGTATTTTTGAATTCTTGTAATGTTTTTACTATTTTTAGTTGCGCCTACTCATTTTTGGTATAAATGCTTAAAATCGTAATCGTAAGTGACAGTTACAAGGGTCGCTTGCATCGTTACTACAGATTTCACTGAAACGTGCAACCAACAAAAATCAATGTAGTACAAATTACTCCTGAAAATACAAATTTTTATTCTTATTTTCATGCTGGTACTCAATAAATTTTCGGAATACATAGATGTATAGGGGATAACATTTTTCCAGCAAAGAGTGCTCGATATTTGTCGAAACATTTCGCCAATATCGAGTATCTGTTGCCGAAATATCCGGCAAAAATTGAACGGCAGCTTCTGACTCCTTACCGCCTCGAATATTTTCATCGTAACATTTTTTCCATAGAACACCTAAATTTCGAATCGACGTATGACAGACTAGGGTGGCTCTTATTTTCGACTTTTGAATTTCTTCTACGGCACCCCCCAGGGTTGCTCCAAATAATTAAAAAAAAATCTCTGCAAATGTGTCCCAAGGCGCTTATACATTAAAATAATTAATTTAATGCTCATAAAAAAATAGTTTTTATCGAATATCTTCTAAATTATTTACCGTGTCGAAAAATATGTTAGACAAAGTTCGCTCATACTTATTTAACGGTTCATTTTAGAGGATTTTTCTAAACGCAGTTCTCTTTATAAGACCTTGACCCTCGAGAAAGTGGAATCCAAAAATTTTTAAGAATTAAAAGAAATATATGGAATCTCCTGCAAAATAATCTGCAATTAAAAAAAAATAAGTTCCGCAAGTTGAAAACAAAAGAACACACTTCAATTTTCAAATTCCAGAAAAAATGTTTGGATTTTGGTCCGACGTTTTTCTCAATTTTTTCGGAAACAGTTTGTTTTAAGGAAAAAAGTAATAGGACATAAAAGACTTGTCTAACATATTTTTCGACGCGGTAAATAGTTTAGAATAAGATATTCGAGAAAAACTATTTTATGAGCATTAAATTAATTTTTAATCTTTAAGTGCCTTGGGGCATGTTTTCCCGTAATTTGATCGAGCGCAAACTTTGCACAGATTTTTTTTTAATTATTTGGATCAACACTGGGGGGTGCCGTAAAAGAAATTTTGGCAAAAATTTTTCACAAGAGTATACATATGTATAAGAGCCACCCTAATGATACATACATCCACGAAAGAGGGAAGATCACGGAGGTGGTTTCGGCGAAACGAAGTTGGATCGCAGCTAGCGAAAGTTTTTAATTAAATCGTCCGTGATCCGACACGGCTGCGAAACTGGCTGGCCGCGTAATGTTGCCAAAATCCCGTTAATTGCGAATTCGCGAGCTACCAGCGTCACGCGGCACGTGCCAAAAATCCTTTCAGCTCCTCCTTTTTCCACCGATCTATTGATTCTGGCGGTTGCAGTCGCAACGAATGCGCCTCTCACGCGTCGTTTAATGATCCCCCCCCCCTCTCTCTCTCTCTCTCTCTCTCTCTCTCTCTCTCTCTCTCTCTCTCTCTCTCTCTCTCTCTCTTACTTGTTCTATTCGTTTTACCTCCTTTAATGGACCCGCAGTTATAAACAGCGATCGTAGCCACTCGAGAACGAGCCACTGCTTTTTGTTTAGCGCTGCCACGTGCGTGCGCTTCTTAAGGACCATGCGCAATTATTCGCATCGCGCCACGATAGGCCCGCGCACAATCAAGAATTAAAGGGGTCGATGCCAGCCCGTTCAATAACAATTATTATTGTTCCCTTTCTAGGACCCTTTGACGACGGATGCGACACTCTCGAGAAGACGGCCGACTCCTACATAATTAATGAAATCATTTCGAGGTTCAGACGACCGAGATTTCCGCCCCCGTATCGCCGGTTAATTTCGTTATCGAGCTATTTAAAGGCCTCCTCAAAGAATTTTAGCGTCTCAGGTTGCATTACGCCGTTCTCCGCCCTCCGATGATGAAATTTATACGGTCCGGATCGACACGGCGCGGCGAGGCGGGCGCTGCGCGTCCGCGCACGCCGTCCAATTACCAGAAAAATGATCAGAAGTTTCTTCAATTAATGCCATCGCGTCATTTAGAGGATTCGGGAAATGTCCCTTGACTTCGTTCTGATTCGATCCCGACGAAGGTCCACCCCTTTTCTGACGCCATCGCTGATCGTTGCTTGCTTTTTATACTACGTCCACGACAATGAAACACTATACAGACCTAACCCAAAAATGTATTTCCTTGAAAAGGGCGGTTCCTAAGGTTATTTGCAACAACTTTTTCCTTTACGAAAATGTTCTCCGTGGCTTTGTTGAGGAGTTATTAGAGAAAAACAGGGAACAGGCTCTGCTGAGCGTGACGTTGGTATTGGCCTAGCCAGAATCCGTCTGCTGTAGCCGCGTTCTGATTGCTCCGCGCTTTTTTTTGCGAATAACTCCTTAACGAAGCCACGGAGAACATTTTTGCAAAGGAAAAAATTAATTGAAATGACCTCAGGAATTACCATTTTCAAGAAAGTACATTTTTGGGACACCCTGTATGAAACCATACAAATCAATGTTACAAAAAAGGAATTTTTTTTCTCGTGTTATAGCTGTGTTATAGTTTACTTCAATAGACTTTCTTCAACACCATATTAGTAATTAACTATTAATTATTAACTATTAACTTCGACAAAACTATAAGATAACCTTTATCAAGTAGACAAACTCAGCGGTATCAGGAGGGAATTTTGCTTGAACGAATTAATGGTGAACGTGCAATATTAAAGTAAATGGTAAACCTTACGTTTAGGGGAGGCAGCTCCTCTGACCTTGATCTTCACATATGTTGTCGGGAACAACATTCTGAACAACTTTTGTCATTATAACTACCCGGTGCTCGGTGTTAGTTTTCGAGATATTTGCGAAAAACTATTATTTAAATGCTGAATAAAATTCTCATTTTGAAATATTCACAATTTCGCATGCGTGGTCGGGCCGGCCTGACGGCCGGCCCTCTCCGCCCTCCCAACTAACCATAACTAATTCTGATTATCAAAAATTATGCGATCAGAATTAGTTAGGGTTAGTTGGGGGGGGGGGGGCGCAGAGGAACGGCCGCCAGGCCGACCCGACCACGCATGCGAAAATCCAGAAGTAGTCTTTCAAAATTGAAAGCTCACCCTATATAGAGTGACACTCTGTCCTGATCCCCGCAATGTGTTTACAAACAGAAAATAAACAGATGCCGCCCCGGGGAACAGGCTCACGTTGCCACGGAGCTTGGAAGAATACGTAAAATTCAATACAATATTATCAATAGTTTTTCGCAAATATCTCGAAAACTAAGACCGAGCACCGGGTAGTTGTAATGACAAAAGTTGTTCAGAATGTTGTCTTTGACAACATGTGAAGATCAAGGTCATCGGAGCTGCCTCCCCTAAACGTAAGGTTTACCAATTAAATAATAGTGTACTTGTTACATTTTTTGTTTGTACAAACGTCTGCAAAGAAAACAAAGTAGAACTTAACTAAACAGAAATCGTTCTGTTTCGTTATTTAAAAGATAGCACGCATTTCATTTTAAATTATCTTATCTTCAGTTTTTATCCATATATCTAATTTGATGTTAAAATAAAGTTTATTTCATTGTCAATCAATGCGATTGTGTGTATTATTTTAAAAAACGTATTAGCGACATCATAATGTTATGTAAACGTCACGATCTAAGTCCGGTCCTTGGTTCTGAGCTGAAACATAGATCGTGAGGGGTACTATTTTTTTGTGACCGTGTCGGCCGCGGCGAACGTAGAAAAGGACAGCGCGTGTAAACACGGATCGCACGGCCGAAGGCGCAACAAAAAATAGCGTACCTTGTGAGACAATGCTAGTGCAATAATGAAACTTCTTTATTTTTTACTTATTTTGAATGAAATTTTACCAATATATTGCGACATTTCTCTGATTAAAATGACACCAAACAAGATATAATTTGGCCCATATTTACTGTATATGTGAAGCATAATTTATCACTTCAGTTCATAGCAAGAAATGAAAACTAAAACCATTTGCATTAATATTGTGCTACCATACGTTACTCGGCAGACCTTATCGTTCCAGCATGCCTCGAACGCTTACGCTCAGTCTCCTGTTTACATTGCTTAAGACTTGGATCATACACTAGAAACGATTTTAAAGGGGCTTCTCGTGTAACAAGTTAAAAAAGTGAAAAATATTTTTTGTTTACATACACAACTAAACATCTCGAAAATATGTTCGCGAAGAATTAGACTAGAATTTTGAAAATTAAAGGAGCTACAGCCCGTTGAAGGTTTTTAGACGACTCAATTTAATAAGAAAAATGTGACAAATATCTTGAGGAAGGTTGTATAAGAAGAAAGTCAAAATGTGGTGTTAAATGAACGCACTATTCGGCGATGGTAGTGTCCGTGATTGCGTGCGATTATCGGTGAAAATGATGAATGCGCTGATTGGATTTGAATGTGGCGCGTAAACCTGATAGGATGCGATGCGACCCCTGGTGGCGACGCGTGAGGGGACAGTGAACTAGGCGAGAATCAAGAAACAAGAAACAAGTGAGCGTGACCCCGAGAACGCAAGAGTGAACGCGTGTCCTGATAACCATATTAACCTTACAAATTAATAAAGAAGTAATCACGACCGAGAGATGAAGTATGAAACAACCACATGATCAACAGGTAGAGAAAGTTAAAAAATGGAGATGGCAATCACGTAAATGATGAATGCGAACGACCAAAAAATGCAATTTCCGCCGTGATACGATCGCGGAGCTTGTAATTCGTTGAGGGAATATATTGATCACAATGGTGGTTACTTTGATTAATAACTATTATTTAGAAAAAAAGTTATGTTAGTTGAATATTGTTGTTACAAATTGGATATTTGATGTGCAACAATCTAATATGTAGATTCTTTAAATGGTCAGGTGGCTGAATTGTCCGAAATGAAAACGGACAATTTTTTGATATTTATGGTCACACGAGAGTACTGTTCCAACCACTGATAAAAACTGAGATTGCAACGACGTGTTTTGGTTTTTAATGGATTTGGTAGATTTTAACAACTGCGTTACTGAAACAAATGGAAAATGATATTCTATCGATGAAGAATGGTTTCGACTAAAACTGTTTGATTCGTGGGATTGTACATGGATTCATTTTCATGGAGAGAGCTGAAAGAAAACGTGTCAAAACACTAACATAATAATCACTAATTAAACTAGTAAAATTTAAAATGGTTGCTAGGCGACTACGTATTGGTACACGTTACCACAGGATACAGAAATATTACCTCAAAGTTCTAAGTATGTACTGGCAGCAATTGTTTTTATTGGTTTTAATTCTTACAGTACACACAGTATACTGAGTGTCCCAAAAATGTTGTTCTTCCTTCAAAGGGGTGATTTCTGAAATCTTTTGAAATAACTTTATCCTTCGCGAAAGTGTTCTCCGCGGCTTTGTTATAAAAGGGTTATTAACGAAAAACATAGACCAATCGGAGCACGGCTACATGTGAGCGTAACGTTGGCATTGGCCGAGCCGGAATCCGTCCACAGTAGCCGCGCTCTAATTGGTCCGTGTTTTTTGTTAATAACTCCTTAACAAAGGCGCGCAGAATATTTTCGCAAAGGAAAAAGTTACTTCAAATCACCTCAGGAATCACCCCTTTGAAGGAAGTAGAACATTATTGGGTCACCCTGCATGTATCATTCTATAGTATTTCACTTTTAGGCTTATTGATTGGTAGGTATAATTTATAGCTTGTATGATTATGTGTAGTAATATGTTCAACTCATTTACACCTAAAGATCAGTTAAAATTTCATAGAATTTCCGTTATAAACTAATGTTGTTTGAAAAACTAAATTCATGTAATGGTGCTGGGAATACATATATGGTACATATATGTATACAGGTATATATGTATACAGTATTGTATATGTAGACTCATGCATATTCAAAATGTAAAGTATGACAGTTCATGTTTTTAGTTAATGCACTGTACCATGTATGGTACGGAGGGTCTAAATGGGTTAATGACAAGATATTTAATTACTTCCATACATTTCAGTTCTGATGAATAATTAGCTGCTTGCGTTTTTAATACTTTGTAATAATGACAGTAAGAAAATGACTCCTTTAATTTAATTTATGTCAAACAAATTATTGACAATGAGTACTTTACCATTGGTTTCAATTAAGAGATATAAAATTTATTAATTTTAGAAAGCAATTTTAATGTTATAGTTTAACCAATATCCTTTAATTATACATGTATGGTATATAGTACCCTAAGTTTAAGTCGAAATTAAACTTTATATAAAGAAGTTACTGAATTCATTTAAATAAATTAGCGAATCATTGAATTCATTTAAATAAATTAGAGAATCATTGAATTCATAAACTGAAAATTAAAATTATCAAGAAAATAAAAAATGTATAGATTGGTGAAAGGGAAAGATTGTTAAGTAAATTTATAATAGGTGAAATTGAAATAATCTCGACATGAAAATCTCGTTATGATATAACAATTAAAACAAGAAAACTAAGTCAATAAACCAATGAGAAAAGTCATATTAACCACTTGAAGTAAAAATACATCTAAAACACTTGTAATAAGTAAAATATTATTCAATATATATAGGAAATATTACAAGTAGCACAGCTATTGTGCTACGTGTCTCGAATGTATACGGAACTTCATTGTTGAGCTCACAAAAAAACAAATCAAATGACAAATGGTACCTTTTTGGTCACATCCGTTTACGTCGTACGCCAAGGGGTTAATAAAATATAATTAACGATAACAAGCAACACGTAAGCCTGTAGACCGAGTTTCGTGGACAGCATTCATTTACAAAAACGCGAACTCTTTAAAGTCGACATTCTTTATCGGTCAGAACCCTCCGAATTTTCGGCGACTCGTGTCCTTTCCATTTCCCGTCTCGCGAGCTCCCTCGGTGCCATTTATCAACAGGGCGAACCCTTGTTTCGCGTGACTCGAAGACGGGACCGACGCACAATCGTCATGCTGTCGTTTTAACGATCGTTAAAATTAATGACGCGCGAACTGAGTCGAAGGCTGCAGGGGTAGGGTAGGGGTTGGGATAGGGTTGGTGTACGTCCGCGCGCGCCATCCGACAAGAAAAGGAGCCGATGAAATACTCCGGGAGATCGGAGAACGGGTCCTGACGTTTTTCCGGCGACAGGCCTGAGTCTGCAGCTCTTGCGAAAGAGAGACGTCCAGCTCGATTCCCGTGTAAATCGCGAGAAAAGAGGTCCTAGGCGAAAGGTACGGGGTTCACGGGGGTGCACGGGGGGCCGAGAGGGTGTAGAACTGCCATAAGTCACCGTCAACGACTCATCGATCGAGGAAAGTTGGTCCTCGCCCGGATCCCACCCCGGGATGTCCGTGTATCTTTTCCAGCCACTTATGGCTCGACTGATCGTGCACGGGTCGGTGCCAGTTACCCTGCTGCCGGTCACTTGGCGGTGCGTGACGGGTTCATCGCGACATTTTCTCGGTACACGCATCGCCGCACAATAAACCCGGGATTGGAAGGGTGTCCTCCCGGCATTATTAGGAATTAACAAGATGTGAATCGATTGAAGATTGATGACCGTTGGGACCGATACATCAGCGCTCTTCCGGGAGGCTTTAGAAATTCGCTGGATGGCTCGGCACTCGGCAGACATTGTGCACCGTGCAAATCGCCGTGCAGCAGACTTTAGGAGGAGACAATAGCTTTGAAGTTGCACGGGAAATTGAGGGAGGTGATGCTTAGAGTAACTGTGCGGGTAAATGTGTGTTTACTTATTTATTTAGCGAGTTTCGCGATTTATTATCAGCGTGTTGTTTAAGCAGAAGTTATACTGTTAAAGGAAGCAAATATGATGATATAAAATAATGTTCTGATTGTTGTCGTTTCCAAGGTCTTTTGAAGGTCATCGATGATTTTTAAATATAGCACCACATATTTTTAACTTCACAGTGTTTTAGCCGATGTCGAGACGAGTTCAATGATGTGGTACACTATGTCCTTCGAATGACCTTGAACTAGAAAATTTATGATGAAGCAATGATAACTTCAAAATGTGCAATCATTTTATTTGAATTGAATTGAATATTCGACATTATGACGTTGAGCAGTGACACAAACATTTAACCGTTTTGCAAGTCGATGAATTGCACTTTCAATTGTTTCTGTTGAAATTGATCTACAAGATCTAATTATTATTTCATGCGTGTTCTCTGGTGTAGTCGGTTGATCACGATATACATAATCTTTGAGTGTTCCAAACACAAAAAAATCAAGAGGAGTTAGATCGGATGAACGAGCTGGCCATAGTATGTAAGCGTCCATTACGTCCTATCCAGCGATTTGGAAATTTATTATTCAGAAATTCTCTTACGGTACGCGAAGAATGAGCGGGACAGCCATCGTGTTGGTACCACATTACTCGACGAATATCTAAACGAATATTTTCGAAAAATATGGGCAATGTTTCTTCTAAAATCGTAAGTTTGTTGATAACTCTTTTTGTGTATACTTAGAGATCACCTTCCGTCAACGGTATACGTGTTATGAGACCTATAAGCTTTCAAAATTTATTGAAATTTGAAATAACGAAATATGAAATAATCACCGACAGATAATGTGTTTTATATTTCACTTGGAAGATTATACGAGACAGTATATTTCAACGATTACAGATTGAATGACAAGGCGTTGAATAATTTCGACACGATTCCATTTATAATGACATCGCGCCGAAAATATAATCATATATATCTTTCGTGGGCACAGCTTAATAGCAATTAAATGAATCGATGGAAAACACGAAAGGGCAATCTACATATTTCGTTGAGCGAGTTTAACCAGCTACGTAGATGGTACACATATTGCCAATCACCCGAAGAACCGAAGCAGCCTGTGCAAGATTAATAACGTTCTAATTTCTCTCTCTCGAATGTATAATGGTTCATAATTGGATCGTAGGGATTTCAATCATATCGAGGTCGATCGGTATAAAGAAATAGCGAGGGGGAGGGGGGGGGGGGGGCGATAACATCGAGTTCTGTCCGCAATGGAGAATCGATTCGCCGATAACAATAATTAAATTTTATGAAAGCGGCCCGATCATTATCCACTTACCGGAAGCAGCGGGGAAAAGCTCTCGTATGATCGTTATCCGCCGGACAAAAGTGGTCCCCGGCAAATGGCGAAGAGGGGTGTTAACGAATTTTATGGCGTCGGGCTGACAAATCCTGACGTCATTGGTCGAAATTGGAAATAGAGATTAGGAAAGCAATACGGCGTATCGGCGACAGTCTGTCTCTACACATGTCCGAGATTGCTTGCTTTTTTAACATGAATGCGTTTCGCTGCACGCCGCGCCGGGCCACGCCGCGCCGGGCCACGCGGCGCCGCAGGTACTGAATGATAATGATTTATCGGACCAGCACACTGCTCGCTCGCTCGCACCGCTCGCGTTCTCTTCGGATACGCTTCCGGATACTCGAGTGTGAACGCGAGGACAGTGGCGCGAATGAGATTTTAATGCACACGTATCATCCCGGGATACCTCGGGGGCAGTATTCATTTCACGGCGGGCAAAGTGGATTCCCGATTTATTAGATCGCCAGCGGCGCTCCGCGTCGCGTCGCGTCGTGTCGCCGCGCGACATTATTGCCGCGCAAAAACTTCACTTCTCTTCTCCTAGCGTCGAATCCCATCGTGCCCCGCCACCGACTCCGCTTGAAAGAACTTAAGATTCCGAGCGTCCTCCGCGAGCATTGTACAGGGAAACTTTAATAACCACTAAATCGACTTTCGTGCAAACAAGATGGAGTTTTATTTAGTATCGATAAAAAAAAGAAGTACATTTCTTTGCTAACATCGTTCGACGTCGATAATGACGTATGAAAATTAATTTTATACATTTGTGAAATTAAAAACAGAACTGTTTCAGAGGTTTTTTGGGGGTCGTAGAAACTAATTCTGATATTGCTTGCCAGAATGGGATTACCGTCTCTGTGAAGCTACCCTTATACCCAGGTAGCACGTGAAGTCTTAAAGACGTCTTGTTTGCGTCCAGTTTAGTCGAGAAGTCCCGAATAGACGTCTATAGGACGTCTTAAAGAAGTCGTTTTAACGTCTGATTTAAGACTAAATGACTTGATTTTTTTGGAGCTGTTATGAGATGTTAGTTTATTATACAATCACAAAATACTTTTGTAATTTTGCTATTGGAATGACAAAATAAAATGAAAAACTCACTTTTTTTATGTTTCTCATCTGAGCTTATTTATAAAATTTCATCGAAATCAGTATTGACGTTGTTATGAGTTACAAACAATCAAAGATCGCGAAAATTACATATTTTTCTCGATTTCTGACACTTTCGAACGATAACTGCAGTTTGTTTTCAAAAATTGCAACTGTTTGGAGTGACAAAGAAAGACTAGGCTCAGATTAAAAAGTTAAGGAATGTGAGTTTTTTTTCTTGCAACTCCAGCTAATTGCAATTTTTTAAAACAATTTTTTAGCCATTGTTAATAGAAATTTTTTAGATTTTTAAGTCCGCGGCGTGGTAGTTACAAAAGATAGGAACCGATTTATTTGGCGTTTTTTGCGCTAAAAACTAAGCTATCCTTGAAATTGTTACGATTTAATTTTTCTATAAGTCTATTAGGCACTAATAAAGGCAGTGACTGGCGACACTAACAATAAGCAGCGGTGTCCCCACTCTATCTTCCCCTTCTAACGCTCCTCCATGGTTGCAGCACGGGTCGGTAATATGACGGGATCCGTGTCTGTGGTGCTTGTGCACGTGCTTCTGATTTGGTACAGCGCAGCGGTTCAACTGGCAGAGACAGGGTAACCTTTTCCTGTGGATTCGAGTCAATTCCCCTGATTTCGGCTGGCGAGTGACGCAACAGCACGCGGAATAGTTCGGAAGTTGATAAAATGCTGGATCCACGATCCAGGGCGTTTGTTACAACGTTTGTTTATCGCGACCGGCAACACAAACGCGTACCCGTGGCGCGGTGCTGCGTGTGCACGCCAGATTCCATTCTCCGCAGGCATTCGGCGGGATCATGAAAATCTAATTAATATTCATAGGTATAATTCGATGTCACGGGCGTCACCTGAAATTGCTGTATCGCCCGGGATTCTCTCGGCAGGATATTTGCGAACCGTTGCGCGCGTCGCGTCGCCCGGCAACAAACTGAGTTATCGTTTGGCGTCTTGCGGGGATTAATTGTTTCTCAGCCGGTCGAGCGAAATACTCTCGGTGGTCTCCCGTTGAAGAATGATCCCCTGTCCCTCGTTGAAAACCACCGGAACGATTAATCGAACTTTAATTTCGCGGCAGCCTATGCAAACCGTGCGCGGAAGAATTATATATTAACGGGGAGAACGGTATCGCAATAAATTATTTCGGTATCTCTCGTAATCGACCCACTTAAAGTTTCCCCACTGTGTGCTACGCCGCGCGATAACGATCCTCAACTTCAACCATTTTTACAGCTACTAACCCCGCCGCGTTCCCCGATAATTAGCCCGCGTAAAGTTCGATCTGGACGAGGCGGAGGGGCGAAAGCTCTAGTCCCACCAGATTCTGCTTGTTCGCCAACTTTTACCATAAATTATCGAAACAAACTTGTCTTCTCGTTTTTCCAGGAGCTCGGACGAGTACACTCGACGATATTGCGAGGCACTGACGCCGCCGGGGACGGCCGGGGATCTTCTGCAGGCGGTTGACGTTCGGTGAGCGATGATGCAAATTCATTATGTTGTTATGTCGATTTTACTGGACAGTGAAAACCGTGCGTATATTTGCAACGGAAAATTGAATCGACCTCCCTACAGTCGGTTAAACATTTATTCGCGTTTGGTTATACACGGTGAGGCACCTAAGATTTTCACCGAAAATATCTCCGTTGTTTTTAGTAATACGAAAAAATGTTTTCTTCGGCGGGGAAGTTCAATAACGGACGGAGCAGTTTTTTCCCTCTAGATCATATTTTCCGATATTTCAAGGTCATCATCGTTTTTTTTAAAACTGAAACGACGTATTTTGATTAGTGTAACATTATAGCTAATGAAAGCTATATGTTATTATACATGTATAATATGTTGACCTTCAAATGACCTTCGAAGGAGTTACTCTTCAGAAAGCATAACTTAACGTACGAAGACCATGTTCGTGCTGACCGTACTCTACTAGGGTTCCGTTGATGTAAACACTGAAACATTATCGAAAGACATCTCTTAATTGTTTACAAACTGCCGTACTGTCTAGGATTTTCGCGAGTAATATTCCCACATTTTGTCACTATACGTTGACGGAGATTATCAGCAGTTGTTGGTACATTGGCATATACTTTATTTTTTAATGTTCCCCCATAAAAAAATCGATTGGATTCAAGTCAGGTGGACGTGCTGGCCACTGAACTGTTCCACCACGTTCGATCCAACAGCCATGAAAACTTCTGTCCAATACTTCTCTTGATATCTCATAATCAGACGCTCTTTGATGAATCTTCAAATCCACTTTTCTCGAAAATGAAGTCTCCAACGCAATTTTGTTATAGATTTTTGCCCTATTCGTAGCTATACTATCTCCCTGACCAAATTTGTACCACTCTGTATAAATCGTTATGAATATTGATGTAATAAAAGGTCACTACTCAATTTCACCGAGGTTTAAACTCGGAAAGAATGTAAGATATAAAGCGACCCCTCGCCTCTAATTGGTCCGAGAACAAACGCTGGAAAATACAGAGGAGGGAGAGGTGCGTGTCAGGCCGGGTACAATTTTTCCTCCGTCGATTTTTTATCGAGTTACAAAAGGAGAAATTAACGCGGGTGCCGAACGAAAGCTTAGAAATTAGATTTCCTCGGTCGCCAGATGTTTCGTCGGGGAGCGGCGTTCCTTTTTCCTGATTGCGTCCGCTTTTCCACCGTGTCCCCGGTCTAGGAAACAATAACGAAAGAAACCGTGCAATTTCGCTGCGTGTGTCTGTCGTGGAACCGTCGTAAGGAAATGCCCCGCGGAATTATGGCTCTTTTTGAATCTGCATCAGTGTTTCCCAACCTTTTCTGGCGTGACCCCTTTTCATAATAACCGAATGCCATGTCCATACGAGATAAGTGTTCGAAAAGTCCCTAGGAAGTGATTACTGAACTGTGAATCTTTCTGCAAAATAAGAATTCTCCATGTCAACATAGACATTCGTTCTTTCTCTGAATAATTTTAATATGACTTATCAGTCGTAAGTAGTATAATCGTTTTCTTAAAATCATGTTTTCACTTTTTTGTTTTTTCTAGTTTTGGAGATTTCCAATTTTTTAAACATGTTCGCATAATCCGAAATATCTGAAAATAATATACGTTAATAATCGCGACGAGACACAATTAACATAATAATATAAACATGGTACTATGAAAACTTCAATATAAAATCGGCAATTTTATGGTTCCGGATTTCTTTAAAAATCGATTTTGTAACCAAAAATTCTGAAATAATTCACTGTCATGTGTGCTATTAGGTAAAATGTTCATGAATTTTTTCGTAATTTTTTGTTGAGCAGAACAGAAGAAATAATTCATTAAACCGTGCTCACTCTATAACTACCCTTGTAGTAGGGGTACCGACTTGAAACTTGTCACAGAGGGGTTTCTTTGGAAGCACTATCGAATGGTCTAACCAAAAATCAATTTGGTTTATGGGCATTTTTCAGCACCTTATCCGGCTGTACATGTTTGCAGAATTTATTATACTTTCAAGCAATTCAATATTTAACACGATAGCCGCAATTAGCAGCATCTTTGGGGATCGTGACAGGTGAATTTACGGTCTCGTGTGGCGAAAGCATCACCGTAGTATGGTTTCATCGGTAAATTCAAATGTTGTCGCGGCAAGCGAGGCTGTTTGTAAACCATGAATGATTCTGGTAATTGCTGATGTAATTTGTAGGAGTGCTGGTAGTCATGCCGAGTACAGTTAACCTTTCACACCTCAATGTTCCAAATTGAAAACAAAATTTCGCCCATTTTTTACACCTTTACATCCTTTTCTTGTTCGCAATTTGTTTGCGTGACAGTTTTACACTGGCTCATATGTAAAAATATTTTCCGTACTACCGCCACATCAATAACATTTCCAAAAATCATTCAAGTCACTACAATTCGGGTTGTTCACTTTTTATTCTACTAGTTCTGATTTCTGTTATTTTTATAATTTTAATAAATTTTAATAAACACGACTTCTATATAGTTGTTTTATATACATATAGTATAAACATAATATCGATTATAAATATTCATTTGCTAACGATTATTATTAATGAATTGCAACCAATGTTCCGAAGCAAGAGAATTTTTCCAGCAATGTAATCCACATAATTTTTAAATACATAAATTATTCAAAGAAATAAGACGGAAGACGTTACAATTCAATCTGTATTCCATTTGCGAAAGAGCAAGGGTAATTCGACTTTATTAGAAAAGCAGAACTTCATGTCGAGCGCATTTATTACAAATGTAATTGTCTTCATCTATGGAGAGAACTTCTTCGCTACAATTCACAGTCCCCTTTTTTCTCCCTGGCATCGGGCGAAATTCAATTCATGGGTCTCATAGATATGAATGCCGTAGTTGCATTAGTTCGTTCGTTTCTTCCTTTCAGCTTGGTTAATTCTATGAAGACATGAATCTCAACAAGCCTTTTAATACGAGTTACAATCACCAACAATCATCGAGAATGTTTTCGGAAATCATTGACAATTATATCACCAACATCGTCTTCTCACTTACTAATTATACAGGGTGTCCCAATTTCGAATCATTCGAATGTCTCTGAAATTACTAATAATAATAATAAATGTTTCAAACAAACAGCGGATTTAACGCATTTATGACAAAAATGAGTAGGTGTAATTTAAAACAGTTAAAAATTTAAGAATACTGTTATATTATTTTCAACCTATTAAACATATTAACAAAGAAAATAAATTTCTATTTCACTTCAGATCATTTTTATTTTTCATAAAGATCCGCTGTCTAGTTATATGATTTCGTGGAGGACGTAATTCTATGTTAATGTTTTTCTCTAGATGGAGGAGTAGAGGGCATATGAAGATCACTTTCAATTTTTGTAATAGAACCATGTTAATGTTTAATACGCCAATCGATGTAGTTCATTATTCCCCATAAAAACTTAGTAACCTTCATATATCGAAAAAACATTAGTTCAGGAGATATTCCAATTCTAACATTACGAGATGGGTGCTCGATCCTAGTGCAGCTTGTATTGACCCATGAAGTTGGAACGCTAGCTAGAACCCATAGGCGCTTTGTGTATCTTTGGGTGTTTGTAAATAACTGGTATGTATTGCGTTAGTTGTTCAGTGATCAGTCACTGTCTCGATAGTGTTGTAACAATGTGTAGCGTGCATAGCTGCTTCAAAATTCACTGGTAAAACTACATGGTTCCATTAATAAGTTTCACGTCGTTTCAAGTTTGTAGCGTCGCGTCGTAGCGTCGCGTCGTAGAAGAAGAAAGTAGTGTGGTGACTTGATCTGACGGGACTGGATCAAAACGTTTTATAAGATTTGATTTCCAAGATCGGACATTCCATATGCAATAAGCGCAGTAATTCTCGACAAAATACAAGAAGTGATTGTCGGTGATTTGAACATACCGGTAAATAAACATTGTAGGCGAACGCGACTTTTGTGAGATCATGCCGATGAAAACATTGTCGGTGACTGAAAGGTAACTCTTTGAATATTTCTACACGACACAATTAATTTATTGTTCGAGCTGTTCAGATTAAGGGGTAGGTACACTGAACAAGATCAACACCGAAGGAACTCGGCGTAAACTCGGTGTAAAACTCGGCGAAAACTCGGGGCAAGACTGTTCGTGCAACTAGAGAGACGGTTAAGTGATACAAAAACGCGAACATCAGCGATCCAGAAATTAGAATTCGCGGCGAAGCACGAAGCAGAAAAAATCGCGTCGTGTTCGAACGGTTCTCGGGTTTTTCGGTCTGCGACGGCGGTGAACCCCGGTGGAAAAACTATGCGGCTTTCCGCTGCGCGTGCTCGTCTTTCCAGGCTGGTTCGTTGATTGCAAATGTTTGTCTCCTCACGAATCGGCCGTCGACCAGCTTGAAAAGCTCTCGAGCCCCGACGAGAAAAACTTTTTCTCTAGAAACGCTTCGATCACTCGCAGGAAGCTCGCCAACTCTTGCTCCGGGCTTATTGGAAATTTTTATTGAAAGCTCGCGGACGTGGAACGCGGGTCGGGCCGGGCCGGGCCGAGCCGAGCCGAGTTGGAGTCTCGGAGTCTGAGGCGGCGCCGAAGAAAGACCGGAAAGATTACGGATGTTTGAACCTATTTGCGCGTGTTCGGGAAGCCTGCGGGTCTCCCGTAGCTCTCGTCGCAACGAGGTCCGAGAGGTGCGCCCTTTCGTGACGGGCAAATGCGCCCTACGAAAATTCTTCGTGTAAGTGCTTTTTTCCGGATTCCACATTTTCCTCAGTAAGTGGTAATGATTGAAAGACACTCGACCGGCACAATTACGTTGCACGGCTACACCGTCGTCGATTCCACGACGGAGCTCAGATATTGCCAGCTCGTTCACGACGAAACGAATGGTTATGGCTGTCGAATGTCTCGAGCAGTCGGGCTCCAACATCGACGTTTCGGTCCGCGAACCGATCAGAATTTCCCGGAGAGCCAGCCCGGTGTTCTTGACCGCGCCGCCAAATGGAACTGGATATTTCCAATTTCCCTCGGCAAGGGGACTTCCTGTCTCTAATTACTTCGTTCCGTTCTTTACGCCGCGGTCAACTTTTCGAAGATGGCGGCTGACACTGGCGAGGCTCTGTTATGGGGATTTTCCCTGCTGAATTGCAGTCAGTTACTTTAAGGATACAGCAGTGCTCGCTTAAAGGGTATAGCCGGATGAGATAATCAAAAATATCCTCGGACCAAATTAAACCGTGTATCTGTCATTCGTTGTGTGAAATTTTAAATGTCGACCGGGATGGTAGAATAGTTATTGGGTAAAATGAAAAATATTAGTTTTTTACATAATATTATTGCTTATGTCATGACGAGTTCAACGGCCTAGTATACTATAATCTTGACATAACTTAACAGTATTTGACGAATATCAACAACTCAAGCCTGTCTTACTGTCAAGACCTTATTGTTTAGGTCATGTCAAGGTCATAGTATACTAGGCCGTTGAACTCCTCTTAAGCAATAATATGATTCACTAAAAAATATGTAGTGCCATTTAAAAAAATGAAAGTGACCACAATTTTTCATGAACAAATTTCTTTTTGGAATTGTTCTCTATTGTATTTTGTAGCCGACTAAAAATTAATTAATTTTGTGCAAAACATTTTTTAGTATCTGGCTACCGGAAGAGCCTGCGAAAAATCGTGGCGACAGTTACGTGATACAACCTGTACAAGTCACCACCAAAGAATAGGAGGATGCTCCTAAATCGGGTATGGCGTAGATTTTTGTAAATTACTAATTCAAGAATAATTTGGAATGTTTGCGCACGGTAGCACATATCATACTTAAAGAGTAATTTATTAAAGACTCACCCCAGATAGCACAAAGACGTCTTAAAGACGAGTGTTGTTGGATACGGAGACGTCTTGGAGGCGTATCCAACAACGGATATATCATATTGAAAAATAATGAAAAAATATTTTTTAAGCCACACTTTTTCATATACAGGGTGTCCCAAAAGTACTTCAACATCGGGAAATGGGAGGTTCCTGGGGTCATTTGAAGCGACATTTTCCTTAACAAAAATGGCGTCCGCGGCTTTGATTAGGAGTTATTCACGAAAAACACAGACCAACCAGAGCGCGCCTAGTCGCTCGATGGCACGGTCAGCGCGGCGAGCCGGGGGGAGGAGAGTGTTGTCTTGCCGCGATGTCGTAACAACCAACAGGTTCTCGATTATGTCCCGATTTCGATGAGCTTTGGATATGTTGTAAAGACCACGATTCTGAACAACATTTCCCTTTAGACTTTTTGCCTCGCGTCTTTAGTTTACGAGATATTTGTAAAAACAGTACCGAAAGCTAAGGGTTGTACGGTCAAGTCAACGAACTGTACAGCTGATGGTAGATAGCAGGTATACGACAATCACATGTTTCGGTTTTCCTGCAGATTTGTACGCAGAGTCGATGGGTTACTGTTCGAAAAGGTCGTCCGTCCTTTCACCCAGCAAGAGGTAGAAATGTCAGGTCGGCGTGGTGTTTTAGGGTCCCTATTGTCCTATGCCTCCCTTAAGAAACTTTCTAAAAGAAAGACGGACGACGTTTTCGAACAGTAACCCATCGACTCTGCGTACAAATCTGCAGGAAAACCGAAAAATGTGATTGTCGTATACCTGCTATCTACCATCAGCTGTACAGTTCGTTGACCTGACCGTACAACCCTTAGCTTTCGGTACTGTCGTACACCTGAAGACATCTGTGCAGTTCGTCACTGGGTCACCGAATGACCCAGTGACAGTGACACACATTTCGAAGCAGCAAATGGATTTAAGTTTTTACAAATATCTCGTAAACTAAAGACGCGAGGCAAAAAGTCTAAAGGGAAATGTTGTTCAGAATCGTGGTATTTACAACATATCCAAAGCTCATCGAAATCGGGGACATAATCAAATCACTGCTGTTTACTACGACATCGCGGCGTACCGACAACACTCTCCTCCCCCCGGCTCGCCGCGCTCACCGTGCCATCGAGCGACTAGGCGCGCTCTGGTTGGTCCGTGTTTTTCGTGAATAACTCCTAAACAAAGCCGCGGACGCCATTTTTGTTAAGGAAAATGTCGCTTCAAATGACCCCAGGAACCTCCCATTTCCCGATGTTGAAGTACTTTTGGGACACCCTGTATGAAAAACCACGCGTTCTATCCCTAGGCAGGGTGATGGTTTAATATTCTGTTCGTACTATACACGATGGTCAAGTCGCTCGAGAACTTTCTTGTAGCCTGACTCCTGATTGGTTAAGCCTGAATTAGCCTGAAGACGCGAGGCAAAAAGTCTAAAGGGAAATGTTGTTCAGAATCGTGGTCTTTACAACATATCCAAAGCTCATCGAAATCGGGACATAATCGAGAAACTGTTAGTTGTTACGACATCGCAGCGTACCGACAACACTCTCCTCCCCCCGGCTCGCCGCGCTCACCGTGCCACCGAGCGACTAGGCGCGCTCTGGTTGGTCCGTGTTTTTCGTTAATAACTCCTACACAAAGCCGCGGACAACATTTTGCAAAAGGAAAATGTCGCTTCAAATGGCCCAAGGAACCGCCCATTTCCGGGAGCAGAAGGAATTTTGAGACACCCTGTATATATAAACAAGATATTTAAAAAATATAACCTAATATTAAAAAAAATGTGAAACCAATATTCGAGAAATATAAATTCAATATTTAAATAACATTCAATAAAATCTTCAAATTTAAAAAAAAGTTATAACAAAAATTAGAAACTATCCATATACATATATTGAATTGAATTGAATTGGAAGGTGAAACCGGGCACTCAGTCCTATGGGACCTTTGTACCCGGGCCCGGTGAAAATTGAGCTACCGACTCAAATAAGGCGCTCCAGCAGGGCGGCTGTTAGGACCCTCCACCAGAGCTTTCGTGTGTCGCAGGCCTGGTTGGGAATTCCATAAATGGGCAAGTTGGTTTCTCACCCATTCTTTGTTCCAGTTTTTAATTACACTGGGTGCCAGTTTTAGAGGTCTGTAGATAGTTGCGTTCTGGCATCGAGTGCCTTCACGTACTAATCTATTTGCCTCCTCATTTCCTTTGATTCCAGAGTGACCTGGAACCCACAGAAGGCTAACATGATTGTATTCAGCTAGCTCTGTTATGGCTGTAACACAGTCACGGACAAGCTTAGATCTGGTCATAACTTTGCCCAATGATCGAATTGCCGCGCGGCTGTCGCTGCATATATATATGTGTTTGTACTTGTAACCTTTGCTGAGGTTGAGTTCAGCGCAGGCCAAGATAGCACATACTTCAGCTTGAAAGACCGAAGTGTGTTTCCCAAGTGCTAGAGACAAGCGAATCCTTGGGCTGACACCGCAGACACCTGCTCCTGCTCTCGGTTCTATTCTTTGAGCCGTTTGTAAACCAGAGCAGGCCTTGCGGAGAGAGAAGCTCTCCAGCATTTGACTCGCTGTCACACCTATTAGGGAGGTGAGTTTGGTGTTTAACCGTAAAATTATAGTGCGGCTCACAACTGTCCCCCCCACACGACATGATCCGTTGAAGGCCCTGTGCATCCAGTAGGGTCGAGTGGCCGTACCTCGATTTAATCCATCTGTTTTCCAGATGGAGTCTTAAGGCGGAACTTCTCGCTAAGCTCTCCGCCACTATGTGCGGGGGTGCGAGGTTAAGGAGAACTCCCAGCGCCAGGGTGGGCGTGGTGTGGAAAGCGCCCGTAATACCCATTAACGCCAGACGGTAGGCCCTTCCCATTAGTCTTCTGTGTGTGGCCTTCTTCATCTGACAAGGGAGGCGTACGTCATCTGTGGTACCATGATCGCAGTGTAGATCCATTTAACCACATGAGGTTTCAGGCCCCAGGTCCTGGCCAACATCGACTTGCAGGCCCAGTAGGTATTGATAGCCTTCTGGGATAGCCTGGCGACGTGCCTTTTCCACGTGAGCCTCTTGTCTAGGGTGACACCTAGATAACGCACCTTATCAGAGATTCGCAGTTCGATGCCAAAAATGGAGGGGGCTTTAAAGTTAAAGCGTCGCTTTCTCGTGAAGAGTACCATTTCCGTTTTGTTCGGGTTAATCCTGAGGCTGTGGTCGAGGCACCAGTTTTAGGTTAGCGTAAGTGCTGTTTGCATTCTTTTGGTTAACAGTAGAGGATGTTTCCCCCTGACAGAGAAGGATACATCGTCAGCATAGCCTTGGACCACGTAGTCCTCATCGACCAGCTCTTTTAGAAGCCCGTCGACCACCAGGGTCCACAGTAAGGGGGAGAGGACTCCTCCCTGAGGGCAGCCCCTGCCGGCCCAGGCAAACACTGCCGAACCGTTCGCTTCGGTCCTCATGGTTCGGTTCCTGAGCATGCTGCTGATCCATCCGCTCAGGGGTTCCTTGATGTTGAATCGGGCCTTCTCTAAGACGTCGAAGGACGTATTATCGAAGGCACCCTCGATGTCGATGAAAACGCTGAGGATCGATTCTTTATTTATTAGTGCTCCTTCAATGAGACCAACTAGGTGGTGGAGTGCCGCCTCTACTGATTTGCCACTTTGGTAGGCATGCTGGTTGCCATGCACAGGTGTTTGAATCAGCGTTGTTTCTTTGATGCACCTGTCGATAAGCCGTTCCATCGTCTTCAGTAAGAAGGATGTGAGGCTTATAGGCCGGAACGATTTGGCCGACCTGTAGTCACTTTTTCCTGCTTTAAGAATAAAGACTACTCTGACTATTCTCCAGGAGATGGGGGTGTCACCTAAGGCGAGGCAAGATTTGAAAACCTCCTTTAGGCGATCAGACAGGATAGACCCGCCTTCTTGTAGCATGGCGGGAAAGATGCCGTCTAGGTCAGGGCTTTTGTATCTATCAAAATATGGTAGCGCCCAAAGTACTCTTTCTTTCGTGAACACCTTTGTGGCAGTTCTCCAACGATCTCCCATATTGTTCCTGGTACCAGTCGAAATAGTCGGCTGCCCTTGGCCCAACGGGGTAGATCCTGGGAAGTGAACCTCCAAAAGATGCTCTAAGAGCTGTGTATTGTCATCACCAATGTTCCTATTTGGGAGGGTGATGTCGTTAATCGAGGTGGTCAGGGGCCCGTTTGTAAAGACCTTGCATAACCTGGCCACAAAGGGGAGGACCTCCGTTTCTTCACAGAAGCTTCTCCAGGGCGCTCTTTTAGAGGATTTTATGAGCCTTTTGAAGTCTCTCTGGGAATCCCTGTAGGTACTCCAGGTATCCTCAGAGTTGATCTTCATGGCCCTATTAAGCAGCTTTCTGATTCTCGACCTGGTCTTATTGGGCTCATTGCTCCACCAGGGGCAAAGACCTTCTTGCTGTTTTTCCTTGACTTGGTCGGACAGGCGAGTTCATATGATTGGATGACGGCCGATTGAATGTCGGCAACAGAACACTCCGTCTCATTGGTCGTCCTTGGGCGCACGAACAGCCCCCCCCCCCCCAGCCTGGTGGCTAGCTCCTCTTTGTAAAGGTTCCAGTCACAGGCCGTGGGGTTCCTGTAGGGGCCCGGCGGTACGGCGCATGCCTCAGCCTCCAGCCTGAAGGAAATGAGTCTACGATCCGAGAGGGTAATCTCTTCGGAGACCCGTCAGTTTTGAATTGTTTGTGACACCTTAGCAGTACCGAGAGTGGTGTCGATCACCCCTTGCCTGTGTGAGGTCACAAACGTGGGTTTGTCTCCTCTGTTCATAATCTCCAGATTATGAGCAGATAGAAATTCTAGAAGGGCTGTGCCTCTCCTGTTGCAGTCTGAGCTGCCGCAAAGGGTGTTGTGCGAGTTTGCATCGCAGCCAATAACCAGCTGAAGTCCCTGAGCTCTGCAATTTTCCACGAGCGTTCTGAGTTCCCTAGGAGGCCATTAAGCTTTATTTTTATGAGGGCGGCCGCTAGATAACTTGAGCAGTGGCTTCTTAGGCCCACGGCATTCAGCTTTTTATTAATTAATAAGCATGCCCTGGCCCCGGCCGCTGTGGTATCTTGTATCACGATGCCCCAGTTTGATTTTAGTCCTCCTATATGCCCCATGTGTATCCATGGTTCTTATATGAGGATAATATCTGTGTACATCTCTGTTATGAGGCGTCAGAGTAGGTCCGTCGCCGCTTTACAATGTTGCAAGTTGATCTGCGAAAATACGGTTCCGTCGGAAGTCATAGGGGCCTCCGACGTGTGCCTTTTCGCGTTGTTGGGGTTACGAGGAAGCTCCGTGAAGGCGCTTAATCTCCTAACCCCTGCTTGGTGGGAGCCCGTTCCGGATTTTCTCCGGGCCTGCTCCCTATGCCCTTAGTTTGATGGATTCCGAGGGAGACCGGCAGGGTTTTCTGTTTACCCCTCCGAGTCTCCTCGGTCCCCATTTTCTGAGTGAGGGTAGCCCCGGTAGGTACTGCTGATGCCTCTGTTGGAGGGGCCCCGTGTTTTGGTGGCCCCCCGTCCTTTGGGCACTGGGCCAGTCTCTGCGCTGTCCCCCTCTCCAACAGATGGGTTCCGCGTGGTCGCTGGCGCCGGCCGTTCTGTGAGGCTGGCGTTAGTCACCTCTGCAGCGGTGGCTTGAGAGGAGACAAAGGTTGTCGTTGCAGTAACAGCGAACCTGGAGGGCGAGGTTGATTTAATATCCACCCCGTCACTCCTGGTTGCCACAGCAACGGCTGTGTCCCCCTGCCCACTGCTGGTTGATTCAGGGTTGTGGCCTTCACGGGGCAGGTAGTTCCCTCTTTAAAGAGGGCCCTTACCATACCCACGTGGGCCACGTAACCCCTAAAGCTTAGGACCTTCAGGGAGACCGCATCAATGCCCATGATAAGGTGCGTCCCCCCTTCTCCGTCCCTCCGGTGCCACACCCTCCAGAGGTTGGTGCGAAGGCCCGGATTTTGTTTGGCCAGCCTTTGTAGCAGGACCTCACTCTTTGTAGTGGGGCCTGGTATAAAGGTGCTGACCTTTTTAGGTCTAGGGAGGCACTCCCTTTCATTATGGGTCACGGATGCGCCCTCCCAAGGCCTAATTTTATCGAGCGTGGTTGGCAGCCACGCTTTCGAGTAAGGGTTAGTGCAGGTTATCCATATGATGCCCTGCACTCGTCGAAAAGGGGAGGTGCCTGGCCCTCGGGGATGGCGTCAATCTCCGCCCCCAGAGCCCGGATGACACCTTTACCCTGCTCAGGTGATAGCAGTTCCTCCGGGTAGCCGGGCAGCGTAATAGCTACCCTTCTACCCGAAGGGTAGAACGACAGGAGTGTCGCCTGCGGGTTGTCGGTAACTTTTTAGGCCCCGACGCACCCCCGCGTCCCCATCTGAAGCATCCTCAGTGACCTTGGCTGGGCAAGGTATTTGGTCCCCCAGAGCCAATTCTGGCCGCGCCGCTGGTCTTAGACTTAGTGGCGACCACTTCAGCGGGCGGGAGCTGCCCGGTACCAGGACCGGTATCTGTCCCCGCGTCCGCAGTGGACGCCACATCGGCAGTGTCGACAGTGGGCCTGGCTTCGTGTGGCTCTACTGTTGTAGATGCCTCCTCAGCCAAGCGCGCAACTGTGACGTCTGAGTCGGTTGGCGATGTCCCCTTCTCTGAGGGTGTCGTCGCTTCTCCAACCTTGTTGTTGATATTTAGTTTGTTAATTATAAGATCTATCTCCATGTAAATTCCACGAGTAGTCTAGGAATAATGCGGTACGCCTCCACAGAGCCTGACATGTGAGGGTAAGGCTAGAGACCCACGGGAGGTCGCCCGGTACCCCGTAGGCATCGTTTAAGACACCATGTAACCCCTGGTGCCATGCAGCCCTCGGCACGATAGCTCCCACCTTGGCTTCGGGGAGTTGGTTCGCGGCAGGGATTTCGTTCGCCCACTTACGGTTTTTAGGCCGCTGGGGGTCCCTATGGCACCTGCTAACCTGGGCTACCGCCGGGATCGTCCCACGCACGCATGGTGATGCTGGAAGCAAAACCGGCCTACGCGGTCCAGGCACTGAGCCGCACAGGCCGACTCTCCTATCCGCTACCTGGAGACGCGCTTGGTTGGCACTCAACCCTCCTGGGGGCCTCGCGCGCAGAGCCCGAGGCATACACCCTTTCATTCGTCCATTCATGCATCTGATGCACTCATACAGTCATACTGCGTAGACACGGTAGGCCCTCCAGGCCAAGCATATACATATATACTTTCTATTCACTGCTTGAGGAAATATTCCAATTTGTCTTCGAAAGGACCTTATTACAATTTAGAAATTTTTATGCTGTTGGGCGGGATTCGAACTCGGGACTTAACGTTTACTTGATGTGCTCCCTCGCTGAGCCATGCGAACCTATTGTTACGTTTATTACTTTATATTCTTATAAAGGTTCAAATCATATGAAATCATATAATTAGAAGTGATAAACTTCTATTAAAAAAATTAAATGACACGCACGAATTCAAAGTACATTAAAAGTAAACATTTTACTTCCAGTATTGAATAAAGATTTATTTTATATTTGAAACCAATATTTCATTCGTAGTATGAAAATTGCATGTCTTCCATATTCTGGAACGAATATTTTTCCATGATAAACATAGAGTATTTCCTGCATATTTAAAAAAAAATATTCTAAAGATTCATTTTAAATATAAATATTATCATACAAATATATAATGTTTTGAAAATTAATTTTTTTATCATTCCAAGAAACAGCAAAATTAAAAACCAGTATATTTTAGCCATTGTACAGTTAACTAGTCCCTATTATAACATCTCCAAAAAATTCATGTTATTTAGTTTCTAAAAATACGACTTTACGATGACTCTGAGAGGTGTTTAAAACGGCTCGAAACATACGTCTTTAAGCCGTCTAGTGTAAGACGTCATTGAAATGCCTCGCAACATACGTCTTTAAGTCGTCTTACTTCAAACGCTCACACGACGTCTTCAAGACGTCTTAAAGACATCTATTCAGGACGTAAAGACGTAAAAGACACGTAAAAAAGACGTTTCTAAGACGTAGCGTGCTATCTGGGGCAGTCTAGACTTTCCAGTTCAGAGCAATCGAAATTGAAGATTGCACGACTGTTGCATTAATTTCTTTTCTATGGCATTGTACTAGAATCATTAGATAATATTTAATAACATGCGCGAATGATTTCATATTTTTGGATTAGCGAAGTTTTTCGCAAGCACATTCGACAACATTGACCATCTTCTTGGAAAAATTACTGATGGTATTTTATCGCCAATTAATAATCCACATTTTGAACTCACATATTATGTTATGAATAGGCTGCGGATTTTTATGTATTTATCAAGAAATTGGCTGGGTGAAATATAAAACAGTATAAAAGATTAGAAAAATTTAAGAATATCGTAATGTTGTTTGTAATGCAACACAATCATTAAGAGACGAAATCAATTTTCATTTTATTCCTGCTTCCCACAATCAATGCAGAACATCTTAGTAGAACAGTCACTTAACATTTAGAACAGTCTAGTTATGAATAAGAATCTTCTTATTTATTGATGTAACTCAAAATAATAGAACTATCTAAAGCAGGCTAGGGCAACTTGCAGCTCACGAGCCACAGGCGACTCCTCTCCCCACCAAACTCCTGGGGAGTGTAGGGGGAGGTAATGGAGATAGGACTCTATACAACAGGAGACCGCATCCTCGCAGCCACGCGAGGCAAAGCACGGTAGGGACAATGCGAAATAGGGTAAATGTACCGATTACTGCGGGTGTACCTATTACTGCGGTATTTTTCCCCAATGAGATTAAAATACGTAAATATAAATATTTTGCCCTGAATAAATTTGTACAATTCAATAAGAATGTATTCTCGTTGGCTAGGCAAACAAAATTGTCGATAATTCTTATATTTTTATAATCTCGGGATTTGAAAAAATATTCTTCATAAAAGGTAAAAATAAGACGATTTTTCTACTATCTCGATCACCAAAGGACTGTTGTTCACATGACTGTGCATTCTGTATATTGCTTTAAATTGCATAGGGAAAGTTTTTTTTTATTTAGATACGTACTTCGATACAATAAAAATATAAAAAAAAGCTTTTCTTGCCTTCTTAATCAAGAAATTGAGCCCCCAGCATTATATACATTAAAGTGAAGGAGGAGCCCATTACTGCGGTACAAAAATCACTAAGAATTTCCCTAATACTGCGGTATGAATTGCAACAACGATGAGAAACGAGGTTCACTTCAGTCGAACGTTGTAGGTTAGAATTCGGTAAGAGTAAACAATTTTAGAGAAAGTGTAATATTATAGAAATGATAAGGTATGCCGAAGGTTAAATCGAATTTTAATAAAGAAAACGGTAACAAAACTAAAAATCTAATTTTAGAGACAGATTAAGGATAAAATAAAACCGGTACAAAAATGTTAGAAATATAGAGTTGAATGTAAATGTAAGGAGGCGTGTTGAGTATTAGGGTACATTTACATGCAACCAGTAGGATACATGGAAATACCACCATGATTTAGACAGCGCCACCTAGTGGATGTATGATGTGTGAACCAGTTCTGTTGAGTATGAATACGTTGTGTGAGCCTCGTGCGAAAACCATTTTTTGTATTGAAGTCGTCATATTATTATAATAAACAAGTTGTTGTTATTAAATTCATCTTGTATTTAATAAGTTCAATTCACTATATATGTATAAAATGTGTTAAAAATGTGAATCTTGTAATACTTTTAGTTAACTTCATCCCTACAGTATAATATAATCATAAGATCAAACGAAGGCCTTCGGCGGGCTCGTTTGATCAAGATTATATGAAGTGTCTCGTTCGAAGATGATAGAATTGTAGATTTTTAGAGTATGAGTGATAATTCCTTATTTTGATTATTTGTAATCTTTATTTTATTATATGTAACATTTTCATATTTTTAGAATTGCACGCGCAAACTGGTCATTTGGGGCTTGAATCGGTTTGTTATAAAACTTAAAAAAGGTTTGAGAATTAGGTGCCCATCCTGCACTACATTTTATGGCTGTGATATCTACTCCTTTTTTATGAGCTGCAGATACTGCTGCGTGTCGCGTGCTATATGCCGTGAATTCTTTGGTATCAATACCAGCTTTACCTAATAGTGATTTAATTCAATGACCAATAGTTTGCGAAGATACCGTGCCAAACGGTTTTATCGTCGCAATAAATAAATTTTTGGTATCCTTACTTCTTAATGCTTTAGTATAATCTATATAGTCTATATCTGCCGATGCTACATATAACCCTGGTTTTTCCTTAAAAAACTGTAGTATTAAATTAGGTTGAAAAGCTCCGGGTTTTGATGTTTTAATCTGTTCTGTAATTTTAATACTTATTCCTGAACTGTTTATTTCTATATTATCAATATTTATTAACGCTAGAGTTTGCAGTCAAGTTTGCAGTCAAGTTTGCAGTCACAGTTTTGAGGTGTTGTCAAGGCTAATGAAGTTGCCACTTTTTCGGCAGCGTCCTTTAATTTGAATTATTTAAATGGATGTAGCTTTTCAATACAATTAAGTACCGGGGCAGAGTTGGGCGTTATTCGAATGAAATTTATTCGAAAAGCCCAGCGAATAAAAATTTATTCGAATAGCCCAGCGAATAAAAATTTATTCGAATAGCCCAGCGAATAAAAATTTATTCGAATAGCCCAGCGAATAATGGTGTCGAATGACATCGCGTCATCGATATCGCACGCGGCACGCACGTAGGTCCCAGTCCCGGTCTTAGGATCGGTCACCTCGAGTGTCGGCGTCGCTACCCGCCATTACCGCTGCCGGTGCCGGCTAGCGGCTGCGCTTATTCGCAGCTTTATTCTCGTCACTTAGAGTAACGAATAACGAATGAAAGTTCCGGGGATTTCTTCGTGAATAACGAATAACGATTTATTCGTTATTCGCAAGCTCCGAATAATTCTCGGCGAATGAAATCGTTAGTCGTTATTCTCGAATAAATCCTGGGACTTTATTCGCTATTCCTTATTTGTTATTCGAAATAAAATTTGCCCAACTCTGCACCGGGGTAACATCCCATGTTGTAGCATATTTTGGTTTGATTGGTCTCCGTTTAAATACTCCTTTTAAAAAACGCTGAATTAACCCATCTCTATTAATATCATATCCAGAAATTAAGGATATTGTAGAACGAGTGGTATTGAATGTACTATAACTTGCACGGTCTTTAAAAAGAGTATTTAGACAAATAATAATATCTGTCGTTCTTACGTTAAACGTATCTAAATTTCTTAAATGAGTAAATTCCCACCAACGTTTTAAACTACATTCGTGTTGTTTTAAAGTCGCTTTTGCGATGGAATCAACCATCACATCTATGACTTCTTCTGTTAATCCTTTCCTCGAGAAAGCTGCCCTGATAACCTGCCTGCCACCAACGAAAGGCGGGATGCTAACGGATGACTCTCGTCTCTGTAAGGAGATATTAATAGCGTGCAATTAGGTTTAAATATAATGGCAGGTTCTATGAGGAGTGATGTAAAAAGAGGATATCACGGTTGCGTGGGACATGAGGGTACTACGATAGTACCGATTGCTTTATCATTAATTATTTTTCTTAATGTTCGCAGAATAAGTGCGAAGGGAGGAAAGGCATAAAAATTTTCATTTTCCCATGATATAGTGAAAGCGTCTGCAGTTTCTGCTTCTGGATCTGGGAATCTAGAGTAAAATCTTTTACATTTCTTATTTAATCTAGATGCAAATAAATCTATTGTAAAGGAATCAAATTGTTTCTCCACTTGTGTAAAAGCTTTTTGGGAAAGTTCCCTTCTCAGAATCTATATTGACATTACGTGATGCTTTATCTGCTTCTACATTTTGACTAGAAGAAATATATGATGATTTTAACCATATGCTTCTCTCTTCGCACCAACTCCAAATTTTTCTTGAAAGTTCACTAAGATGTGGAAATGATACACCTCCGGCTCTACATATTAATATAAGAAATAGCCGTAGTGTTATCTATGGTAATCTAAGTAATACTTCGAATTGCGATAATTCTGATGCAAAGCATTTTACTGCAAAGAAAGCTGCTAATAGCTCAAGATAATTAATGTGATTTTTCTTTTCTTGCTTATTCCAAAATCCAAAGGCCTCTTAGCCATTACAGTAGCAACCCCAATCTGTCAAGGACGAAACAGAAAAAATTTCGATAACAAATTTTTGTGTTCTAATTGGATTCGATCCAATAAGTGCATTTATCTTCCACCACTCAAAATCTTCTAACATAAATTTAGTTATATAAATAATTCCTTCGTAATTCCCTCCATTAAATTTCAATGCTAAATATTTTTGTCTTTCTAGTCGTTTACAGTGAATAAACCCATAAGCCACGACCGGACATGCCGAGGTTAATACACCTAGAAATTTAGCAAATTTTCTAATTTTATATGGTTTCCCGATTTTAAACTCATTCACAGTTTTTCTTATTATTCGTTGAATTCAAGGAAAAATTAACTGGGTCAATAATGAATCCTACAAATTTACATTTCTGATTAGAAAATAAACAACTCTTTTGATAGTTTATGATAAAACCTAAATATTCTAATGTTTTAATTGCTTTCTTTACATTTTCTTCACATATATCTTTAGATTCATGGATAAATAAGAAATCATCAAAATATAAAATCATTACTATTCCTTGGAGTCTTAATTTATTAATAACCGGTTTCATTAACTTAGTGAAAACGTATGGGCTAGTGCATAATCCAAATGGGAGGCATACAAATTAAAATATTTTCTTTCTGAATATGAACCGCAGAAATTTTCTGTGACCTTCGTAAATGGGGACTAAAAAATATGCATCTTTAAAATCTAAAGAACTCATGTAATCCTCTCTCGATAATAGACTTAACGCGGATCTAATATCCTCCGTTTTAAAATGTTGGGGTCTGATAAATTTATTCAATTCTTTAAGATTAAAAATAAAACGATTTGTACCATCGGGTTTTGGAACAAGAAAATAAGAGGAAATGAATTGTCCATCACATTCATTACATTCCTTTATAGCACCTTTCCGTAAAAGCTCATTAATTTCTCCTTGTATTTTTTCCATTTCTTCAAGAGAACAATCTTTCTCTTTATAGGCAACATTTTGAATGGGTGTTCCCACAAATGGAATTTTATAACCCTTCAAACAGCTTAAAATATACCTATCTGAAGTAAGATATTTCCATCTTTCTACAAAGTGACAAGACGTCCCGCAGGTTTATCTACCCGAGTCATTTCTTCAACGATGATTGGTTCGTCGTCTGAGGTGTTGCCTTGGTTGAACTGTGCGAGGTCCTGTATGACCGTGTCTTGAATTTCATTTGACGACGCCTCTGTTGTTGACCCACCTGCCGGTACCCCGCAGGTGGGTATTTCCAGTTTCCTTGCTCTCGCGCCTTAAGTATATATTTTTGAGGAGGCTTCTCCTTGATATTCGCACAAGCCTTTTCGATATCTTTGACTTTGTCCTTGAGATTATCGCCATAAAGTCATTCGTCTGAAAACATCGTGTCCACCATTGGTTTGACACTTTTATTTAACTGCGGTGTGATAAAAGATTTTCTTGCCACCGATTGTTGATGGAAAACGTCAGTTAAAATCTGACCAGTATGGCTTATATAATGTGTAAATATATCTTCATCTAAACCATCTTTTGGGGGCTCTATTATCATAGAGACTGCAGCACCTAAGGCAGCTATGGCCGTGCCCACGCAATTCTGCGTTTCCATAAAATGTTGATCTCTCTTTTTTGCAACTTCTGAAAGTAATGGATTTATTTCAAGATTCAAATTAGGAGCTTCGGTGTAGAAGTCTCCTTTTCTATTATGTATAACGTTCCAGAATTTGTTTTTTATTCTTTTCTGGATGACCTTAATTTTTCCATTTTAGCCAAGTATTTTTTAGTTCTGGATGATATTTAACATCTTTGAATTTGGAATCATTGGGATCTATTCCCAGTATCTCCAGAACACTATTCTTTGGGGTCTCGAGCTCGGAGGATTTTCCGTCTAAATTCGAATTATTCTCCTTATTCTCTATGTATGTGAAATTAAGGAGCAGAAAAAAAAGAATATTAAGTAGCACTTGTTGTGCAATTGTGATATTATCGTTCTTGTTGAACTTAATTACAATAACATTCTTTTCAAGGTCGTATGGACCGTGGCAATCTTTTTGATTTTTTAAAGTCGTATGGACTATGGTAAGACCGTATGGGTATTACCTCTCAACTTTCGTGTGGAAAGCTGAGAATACCGAGCGAGATAACCATATCGATGATTCTACTTACCGATTACGATATTACTTGAAGGTATATTTGGCGAATTCTGGTCTTTTTGCAAATTCGCTAGAGATCCTACTACTTTTGTTAGGTTATCTAACTGGTTTTGTAGTTGATTGAATATTTTGTCAGTTCTGCGCTTAGAATGATGGTCCTCTCGTGAACAAGATCTCGACCGCTTCTTCCTCTTGTGGTCAGGCATTTTTCTAGATAAGGCTTTGTTACAATTTCCCTTTTCTCCTGACCGTTATATGCAAAAACGTTTTTGATGCTTCGGCACAACGAAACAATATGAGAATAAAGGAATAAATAGAGAGAAGTTGGCATTAGAAGAGCGCCAAATTCAAATTGAATATACGCTGAATACAAGCACACTACAATTCTATCATTGAGAACGAGACACGTAATATAATTTATAATTATATCAGAGGGTATACAATTTTCTGTGAAAATGAGGACATATTTATTCACGTGTTGCGTGACAAATTAAAATTGTGTCAATCTACTATATGTCATTTTTTCTTGCTGTCTGTTCGAGAATTGCGCAGGAAAAATTGAACTTTAAATAAAAAACCAGCAGAGTAAAAATAATTTGGTATCATGTCATTCGTTTTCGTATGTCGGCATTGATGCGCATAAAACAATGCAGTGCTTATTGTAACATTTTGCTATTATGGATAAAAACTTGTTCATTGTTGGATAATCCATTGTACAGTTTAATGAATGTTTCACATTAATCCCTTTCCATCCACGGACGAGGTGTCTCGCAAAAAAATGTTTACACGTTTAATTTTTGGACAAACGAATAAATGACTCAATACAGGGTGTACCTGTTAAGCTTTGTCACCATTTTTTAAGCATTTTCGGTAGTGCACAAAATTTTCGAGTTTAAGGTCATTTCAAGGTCACAGTATAATACACTGTTGAATTCGTCTCGACGTCAGCAACAATCCTATGATGTATAAAACACATGGTACCAATTAAAAGAGTCAAAGTGACCTTCACTTTTTAACGTAAAAAGCATTTTTTGAGATTTAAGAATATGCGAACATGACCACAAAGTGCTAATAAAATTTTGTCTGAAACATATTTTAGTTCCACTAACGGAAATGTCGAAAAAATGGATAACAAAACTTAACGGGTACACCCTGTATTGAGTCATTTATTCGTTTGCGAAATATCTCGTTATGGATGTGAAAAGGTTATTTGGAACCTCGCAGAACGCCCGGGTTGAAACATATAGTAAACAAATTTTTGATTGATTCGGTCGGTGAATCATTTGATAACAATATACATTTTCTCAAACGTTTGCAAAGTACTCTTCAGTTTGTTGGTCATTAACGAATGCTTTTCACATTTCCGAAAGTACACATCTACATGCATTCGACCTTTAATTTCACTTCCATTTGTGGGTAGAATATTTTACTGATACGTAATGATATATCGAGTGTATCGTGTTTAAATAGAATGCGAATAATTCTTAAATTTCACGAACTAGTTGATTATACAGGGTGGGGCAATAACTTTGTCCATCTTGAATATTTGCGTTACTTGTAATAATATAAACAATACATTCTATGATATATGTATGTATAGTATAAAAGTTGCATGGTATAGAGGGGGAAATATTGGGATGTAAACCCTTTTTATTGAAATTGATATAAGAATGTTGCCGCAAAATTAATTTCAAGGTCAAAAGTTTTTTCTTATTTATCAAACTTATTTTATTTATATTATGTTTTCGATATATTTCAAGCGCAAAGAAAATAATTTCGAACGGCTGCATAGTGAGAAATGAAACTATAATAAATAAAATCAGATTGATAATGAAAAAAACTTTATCATAATTTTTTAAGAGAACGGTTGAGTTTTCACCGATGCTTCCTGTTGCACATTTTATCCTTATGATGAATAGAATACGACGCAATCGAAAAAAATTTTTTTACCTTTTCACTTTGAAATTCAAGGTCAAAGTTAACATTGCGGCACCTTACATCAATTTCCACCAAACTGAGGGTGTAGAATCTCGCAATGATAGTCGCCAAATATCATTTCCATGCAGCCTGTACCTATCTTGCTTCAGTGTGGACGTAGCTTTAGATCATTAAAATCTATTGCCCCAATATTCAGCCACGGCGATACAAAATGGTCGACAAGCCTGTGTTCCGAGATCGCAATATGATCGATAATTGCCCACTTACAACGATTTCGACCGAAAGGTCGCTGAACGGTCTCGAGAGCCTCAACAATTGACATGGCACTTCGCCATCAGCGTCTTCGTAGCTGCATGCAGAAACATAGTTCTCTTCCAAGTCCGTTCTTTGCCAAGTCCCGGAAACTTTCAACTGCTTCCGTTCGAAAGTGACATTTTTCTGCGTGCATACGGAGCTCTCCGGGCAGCACTCGAGACCCTTGAAACGAGTTTTTGCATCTCGTTGGTCACCGGGATGAAACATGGCTGACCTTCGAGGACCCAGCACGAAATACAGGCTGATTCAGTTTGGCGTGCCATCTAAATGTAAACTATTTGGTACATGACAAAACGGTTGGAACGAAAATTGTATGGTGTCAAAAGTAGCGTACAATGAAACAATTAGTTTCGTTCTGTTTTGGTTTTTTTACCAAGATGTAAAAGTCACCTTGAGTTTCTTTATTGGAAAGGGTAAATTTTCATCTTGCGATCGAAGAGAGAATTGAATCTTGAATAACATACCATGAGGATATTCGGGATGAAAAACTAATATTTACCGAGATATTCTCTATAAATGATTTTTGATTCCTAATGCTTAGCATGTGCTCCATTCCAATTAATACGTTTGCGTATTCAGAGTGTTTCTTAAGATATAGCATCAATAAATAACTTTTGAAGACCACTTACAAGTTGTAAAATATAAACTATCTATCTCTGCAATTTCGATCAACTGCGATTTTTCAACATTTTTTTTCAAAATTTGTTTTCTTTCATTTCTTTCAAAATGTCTTTTGAAGAGTGTCCGAATATGAATGGGAGTCACTGTAAGTTAAATCCATTTGTTCATGCACCAAATAGGTCACGCATAGTTTATTAGGTGACTCATTAGCTGAATCACCCAGTATATAACGCCGTGTAAACGGTCTCGACGACGACGCTCGCGCGAAAAAGCGCGACGATGCACGGAAACACCCGTTGCACATCCGAAAAAGCTGCAAAACGATATCTCCGCATTTACGGGATAGCTGAATTTCAGTTCATTTCGACGCGGTGCACGAGCGTGTTACAGGCTGGGATTCCATCGGCTGTAAATCAGCCAAAGAAACAGTCCGAAATACACCGAGTCCGGCGCGATAGCAGCGATTCAGTTTTCGTAATGAATTATTAGGGCTTGTTGGAGAGTTCCGTGGTTTTTCGCGCTCCCGCTCACGAAGATAATAGCGGCCGCGTTAATCTTGCTTAAAAGCGTAATGTTTTTGGTCCCCTTTCGCCGAGATATTCTTCCCGCGATATACGAGGAGTTACATAATTGGGGCGCGGATCAGGCGGTTCGGTCTAATTTTGGGAAAAAAAGGGGATGGGGAATAGCTGTGTTGTACTGTTAAAGTAGGCGAATACGATGATATAAAAAAATGTTCTCACCATATATTTTTAACTACATAGTATTGTAGCTGATGTCAAGACGAGTTCAATGATATGGTACACTATGACCTTCAAACGACCTTGAACTAGAAATATGTAATCATTTTATTTGAATTAAATTAAATCTACCAAATTATGACTTTGAAATTTATAACAATATGACCTTGAAATTCAATAATATGACCTTGACATTAAAAAATTATACGAAAATTGAACAATTTATAAATAACTGCAGCATGATCTCAGATTTAACAGGTCCCCCATACTCACTAGGGTGGACTTTATTTTCAACCATGAAATTTTGGGCACGCCACCCCCCCCCCCCCCCCCAATATTGTTCCATTTCATGAAAAAATGATAGTTTTAGATCAATCGGACTTCGGGAAGACGTGCGGCATAGAGCGCGAAGTTTTGAAATAGAAGTAACTGCGCGCTATATGTGAACAGTATACTGAAAATTCAAGTTAAATATTTTATACCTCCAAAAATATCATAATTCCTTACACGCATTCAAGTACAAGTGTACTTTGTACGAATTAAGATTATTTCTTATTAATTAGCCTGTCTAATTTCTGTCCGCCACCTTCCCGCTAACAAGTCCGTTTTCGCGAAGCGTAACACCGGTGAGAACGACGCGTTTCAATTAGAGTAATACCTTTGTTGCGCCCATCCCAATTGACATTATCAACGGATGAAGAATATGGAATACGTCAGATTTGCATTGTTATCAGTAAATTGTATTTATAAACATGGATCCAAGCTCCAATTGCTGCAGAGGCATCAAGACAAGACCATGAGTTTTTAAAGTCTATACGTGTATAGTGCCATCAATGACCAAATATGTCGCCTAGCATTATGAAAATTTTGTAATCATTTGTGGTATTTAACATCCGAATCTGTAGCTCTAGCCTTTCCTCACCCCAATATTCTGCATCATATAAAAAAAGCAAATGGTTGTAGCTTTAGATACCGTTAATGATGATGATGTAAAAAGATTAGTAGTTGATTCAAATAATGTAAATAAGTACGTTGGTAGCTACATTGCAGCCTTAATTTCTAAAAAAAACTAAATTTTTCTAAAAGATTTTCAATTTCCCTAGATTTTATAAATAAGGAGTCATAAGTTATAACTGATAACGTAGGCTTAAATATAGTACATAATGTAGCTGTAGTTAATGATTCCGCAGAACGAGAAGTTAAACTTATGCAAGAATTTAACGATATACTATCGCGAAGTGAAGAAGAAAAACAATTTATAACGCAAACTGTATCAGACTATAGAAAGCGCTATCCAGACGCAAAAAAGACTACATTAATGAAAAATTTGTAAAATGTCTTTAGAATTGTTGTCTTGTATATATTAAAAAGTATTTAAACTCAATAGCTCTATTTTCTTTTCTTCGCTTTTATATTTATATGGTGTAATATTCACCACTTCCAGTTAAAAATATTATGCTCTGATTAAATATAACATATTTATGTGCGGATACTCAGGATATTGACCACGTACTATACTATGGCAATGTCCCACATTTGAAGAATAGAGATAAAAAATCAAATACTTGCAAAAACTACATCTTTTTCTTCCGCTCTTATGTAATGTTCTACTCTCCAGACCTACACGTCGGAGATATGAAAAGTGATCTACTCATTAAAAAAAAAAAAAAAGGCATACATCTTTATGCTGCTTGTTTAGCAGGTATACAAATGTTTATAATCTTTATCGTATTATGTAGAGTATAATATTTGTCTACTTTTTAAATTAGTATAAGAATACAACTAAAGAATTGGAACTTTCAATAAAATACGTAAACTTTAATATATACAGGGTGTCCTAGAGACCACCCGCCCCCCCCCCCCCCATTAAAATGGTGGAGAGTGATTTTTATTGAAATCTAAAAAAAATTAAATAACTAATTCGGGTACGCTCTATCGAATGGTGGTAGTTGCAATTCCCAGTACTAATCGGAAATAGGATTTTCAGACCGGAAGTAGTTTTTTTAAAATGGGACCCGGTATTTTTCACTGCATATTCAGATTGTATGAAAAAAATAATAAAAATTTTGTCTCATACGTTTTTCTCGAAAATGCCTACATTGGACAGAAAATGAACTCCAATGTATGAATTCACATTTTTGAAATTAAAGATTTCATTTTTAATAATGAATTTGCACAAGTTACAGGACAAACAGTAAAGGACAATACCTTCTCTGAAATAGATTAATAAACAACTTAACAGAAATAAACTATGGAAAACTTCTATTTTTTTTTTGTGTGCAATCTGAATATGCAATGAAAAATATCAGGTCCCATAAAAAACGACTTCCGGTCTGAAAATCCTATTTCCGGTTAGTACCGGAAATTGCAACTACCACCATTCGATAGAGCGTACCCGAATTAGTTATTAAATTTTTTTTAGTTTTCAATAAAAATCACTTTCCACCATTTTAATAAGGGTGGACGGGTGGTCTAGGACACCCTGTATATATATTTACAAAAATATGGTAATTAGTTAATTGTTATATTGAAAATATTACATTTTGGTTCTCTTTTTTTACCCAATGGCACAATTTTAGGGAGGGGGGGGGGGGGGTGAAAACATTTCGCAAAAAACTTTCACCAGGTATAGCTAAGGTCCATCCTAATACTCACCCTATCTCAAATTGGTTTTCTATGGACATAGTGAGTTTTAAAACGAATGAACTCGCATCATTGTGGAGAATGTAGAAAGAGGAATGTAGAGTTTCATGAAAACATTCGAAAGTTTTCTACGTTGTCTGTGCAATTGTAAGACAAGCTTCTGGTGCAGCTAATATTTCTGTCTTCCAGGCAGCCACTTAGTCGAGGAACTAGTTTCCTCGGGGTGTATCAGGGAAGTGACGTAAGCGGAAAGCGGGAAAGGTAAGCGAGGGATGCGTCAGCAAGCCCCTGGATATGAACCTGGAGGGCTAACGGTGAACTGTTCAAAGGGCGATTTGTCGACAGTTAACATGACAAAGACATTAGTCGGTTCCGAGGTTCCCCGTGGCATTCGATGAAACCAACGGCACCCTCTTCTCGCGACCCATTAAGGCGAAAAATGAGGGGAGATAGGGTTGGAGGGGATTTCGTCCGTCTCGCGAAATTTCTGGTAAGTGATCTCAAAGGATGTCACGTTAGGACAAATTGATTTTTTTCGCTGTCGACCCCCCTGACTGCTCGAAAAACACTACCCTCTATAATACAGCCCCCGTGACAGTGCGTGTCTATCGGACGGACAAATAAGATTGTCGACAGTCGGCACGTGTCGCAACAGAGTCTCTTTTCGAATGAAAAATGAAGTTCTCAGTGCATTACGTGGAAAACAAGACGCGCGAGATAGAGGTTGCTAAATCTTGGAGGATTATGAATCAATTTTGAGCCGGCAGAACAAATGATAAAAATGGATAAAATTACCCTTTTCGCTTGTACAGTCGGGTAAAAAACCATTCGGTTTCAACGGATGAAGTTGCTCCAAGTGAATTAACGGAAGTGAAACTGCCGACTGCGCTCATCGTATATCCCAGAATTACTGCCACATGGTATATACCAGTTACCGTGAAGATGATCGTGAAGACATTGAGGGTTGCTATTCAAACCACATGCTGCCTGGCCAGTAACAATCAAAACCACTGAAACTCCCATTATGCGAGCAACGTTACCTGAACCGTTTAGCAGTTCAACAGGATTGGATGAACAATATTTTATTTTGCCGATTTAAGTACACCATAACTAATATTAACCATATCAGTCGTTTGGGTGTTGGGTAAATATTGAAAAAAGAAGACTCAGCTGCAATGACCTCGATCTTGACATATGTTGTCAAGATCAACGTGCTGGGTCCTCTTTTGTCAACATTCACCGGGTCTTGTATTAAATACGTGACTCTAGTTTCTTTAACCCCTGGCCATACGATTTTCTATAAAGCTATGATTATTAGAATTTATTTAACCTTATTCGTGTAATTCTACTACATTTCTATATGCAACTTTAATCGCCTGTTTAGAACAGTTGTGAAATATTAGAAATGCAATGCTGCTCTTATTGATGAATGTAATATAAATCAGTAAAATAAGTAACCACTGGTGGGAAAATCAATGTCGAGCCTGGCTCGACATAGGGTTGCGAAAGTGTTAATAATTTGTCAGAAGAAAAAAGAAAATTTTTTTATAGGCACGACATGCGACAGTCATATTTAGTAGATTCTGTTTTTTGACGTCTCCATCTCGAGTTTGGCTTAAACAAATAAATTTTTCTGAAATCTTTTTATATGACTACATTGATCGAAAACACAAATTAAAAAAAATCATTTTCTAGTTCCCGAGATATTAGCAAAAATAGAGTTTTCATCCCTAACTTTGAGAGCTATTTATAACCCCCTAGATATGGATCGTTGCAGATAAAAAGAAATACGTGTCAAATATTTTTCAAGAAACTATATCCTGTATCATTAAAATCGGCGTGTTACACTTGGGTAATGTTCCTTGCCAGAGTTTCAAATCGTCATACAATTACTCAGTTTTCGGCGAATTAATTAAATGAACGATGATAAGTAGACAGCGGATTATATGCATTTATGACAAAAATTAGTAGGTCTAATTTAAAACAGTGAAAATATTAGAAGAATTTAAAAATACTATATTATTATTTTTATACTTATATTATTTTCGACCAATTAAATATATTAAGAATGAAAATAAATTTCTATTTGACTCCAGTTTGTTGCAATCCATGTAGAAACTTTTCATTTTGTATAAAGATTCGCTGTCTAATGATAAGATTAACGTGTTCACAAGAAGTGACTTCGAAAATATGTTTCATGTAGTTGATAAATAAACCACTGAATAGTCCCAATACAAAGTATCAACAGTTAACAAAGGGTCTACCGAAAGTATGTGACTATGAGCGGTGTAATTTCGTTTCGTATTTTGGAACATTTCCTCTGTCAAAACCATCCCCGTTTCCTGTACCGAGAGCACATATGTTCCTCCCGCTTCGCACCCCTGCATACTGCTTCTGGCCTGAACATTTCACCCCTGCCAACCGATTCTTTTAGCCAGAGGCTTAGGATGCCCTCTCGAGGAACATGTTCTTCCTCTCTGCGTGCGAATGTCAGCCTCGCGTGTGTACGTGCGTGCGCGCGAAGGATCAAGGCCCGCAGGTATAATACGGCGGCGTTTCGATTCCGCTGGAAAGGGGCGAACGACGTGAGGATAGGAGGAGAACCGGAACGAACAAAAATTCTTGCACGTATGCGAAAATATGCAAACAACCCTGGAAATTAGAATAGGGGATTCACCTGACACCGGATGGCGCCTAACGGCGGACGCTAGAACAATTGAAACGTAACACAAAGATTTCATAGGGTAAATGTGCCTATTACTGCGGTACGATTAAAATTGAAATAACTCCCTAAACTAATCATTTTTCGACATGCATAGGCTGCAACGGTTGGTGCATAAGAAAATATGTGGTTCCATCTAAATATCAAAGTCGACCTTCATAAGTCCTTGACGTGTCCACCTACAAAAAAACGAATAAGTATGTGCATCTTTTAAAATAGTTTAATCTTCGACAATATCAACTGCACTCTGCTTATTCAGAAATTGGCTGAAGCGGGATGTTCTGTTAATATCATCCATCTCGTTAAACATCTAATATCTGAAAGATATACATACAGGGTGTTAGAAAAGTCTGGCAACGGTCGAATATCTAAAAAAAAAAGCATTTTAGAGAAAAATGGTTCAGACACGTATTTATGGTTTCGCAAGGGCTATTAGGTGGTGCCATTGGTTTGACCTTGAAGAGTCATTTGAAGGTCGCGTGAAGGTCACCTCAATTTTTTTAAATGGCACCCCCTATTTTTTATTACATATTCTTGTAGCTGATCTCAAGAGCTTTCCAAAACACTCTAATAAAATGTTTTTTCATTAATTATTTTTCGAGTTATAAGGCTTCAAAGGTACAATATCGCCGGCATTAGCGTTAACCGAGATGTACCACGTGGAGGTTGCACGGTCGGATTTACATCTCTTGTGTGTGCGTATGTCTGTGTGTGTGTGTGCGTGCGTGTGCGTGTGTAAACGGGTTTTTACTCAATTAAATGTTCAAATTGTCTTCCGTCTGCTGCTTGACAATGACCTAATCGTTGATAAAATTCATTTAAAACGTTTCGTCTCATTTCTGGTGAAATAAGATTTACTTGGTGCAGTATGCGTTCCCTAAGGTCTGCCAAATAAGTAGGTTTCGTTACGTATACATTGTTTTTAACATACCCCCATAAAAAGTAGTCCAATGGACTGATCAATATGTTCGGGACCCGGGACGAATATTTGAGGAGTGGACTGTATTGGGAAATCGAAAGGATCGGGTGCGGAACACAGAAGGGAGTTCGGATCGGGAAATCGTGTGGGAAGCGTGAGGAAACGGCGGTTAAAGAAAGGCGTTGAAAAACCGGTACACGTTGACGACGAAATTATGATTTATTGCGTTTAATCGCGTAAACGAAATAGGGCGCGCGATCAAGGCGAACGAGAGGTCGATCTTGAGCGGCAATACGAAAAATAGTGACAATACACTGGGCGCGATATAAAGCGTGCAAAACGTTAGGATGGTAGAACTAGTACATGGATGGTAGCACCGTACAAATCTGCAGGAAAACCGAAACATGTGATTGTCGTATTCCTGCTCTCTACCATCAGCTGTACAGTTCGTTGACCTGACCGTACAACCCTTAGCTTTCGGTACTGGTTTTACAAATATCTCGTAAACTAAAGACGCGAGGCAAAAAGTCTAAAGGGAAATGTTGTTCAGAATCGTGGTCTTTACAACATATCCAAAGCTCATCGAAATCGGGACAAATCGAGAAACTGTTGTCTGTTACATCGCGGCGCGCCGCGGCGTACCGACAACACTCTCCTCCCTCCGGCTCGCCGCGCTGACCGTGCCGCCGAGCGACTAGGCGCGCTCTGGTTGGTCCGTGTTTTTCGTTAATAACTCCTAAACAAAGCCGCGGACGCCATTTTTGCTAAGGAAAATGTCGCTTCAAACGACCCAAGGAACCTCCCATTTCCCGCTTACGCAGTCGTTTTGGGACACCCTGTATGTTTATATATATATATATATATATATATATATATATATATATATATATATATAAACACTTGTTGTTTCAATGCCGGTACACTACTTTAAACAAACTAGCAAAATAGCTTTATTTTTTCTACTAGATCGAACCTTTGCGCCGAAAACATTAACACATCTTTGGTTGTTAACAACTGTACGATCGATAACTTTAATAACATAAACATATTCTACCTGTTAAAACAGAAATTGAAATTGCAAACTTTGTTATTAAATCAAGTAAGTCTGTGTAAAAAATAGTTTTTAAATATTTAAATATTGGTTCTAAAAGTATTCTACAAAAGTAGCATTGATTATTACATAGTTGGAAATAAAAAAAAAGAATTAACAAGAAAAAAAATACGTATATGACGGGGCGCGAACCTAGTATACGCAGGTTGAGAGACGAGCGCCTACCTTTTTTTTCTTTAATAAAAATTTTTATTGATATATAGGGGTACAGTCTTTGGTGTGGGGAGGTAACAATAAACATAAAAAACTTACCAAACTAATATTGCGTCGTTTATCTTATCTATGTGTACGTTCGTGTGCGCATTTTATAGATAGTCAGGCTTTGGTGGTTAGGCTTATTGATAATGGGAAGCTCTTAAATTTAGGTAGAGTAATTTAGCTTATCTCTAATCAGTCGATGTTTTTTTTCTCTACAAACGTGGGGAAAAGAGGTATAAAAACCCCACGGACAGTCTTTTATTTCTTACTACTTATAGCTAATAAATAAACTAAACTAACTATTTTATAGTTTGTGGGTGGTGGGTGGGGGGAGGGAGGGGGAAGAGGTGACGGGGGGGGGGGGTAGTTTCCTATTTACATATACAGGGTGTCCCAAAAGTACTTCAACTCCGGGAAATGGAATATTCCTGAGGTCATTTCAAGCGCCATTTTCCTTTTGCAAAATGTTGTCCTCGGCTCTGTTTAGGAGTTATTAACGAAAAACACGGACCAATCAGAGCGCGAGCTCAACGATCGTTGGCATGTTCAGCCAACCGCCTGCCGGCTCGCCGCGCTGAACGTGCCAGCGAGCGTCGAGCTCGCGCTTTGATTGGTCCGTGTTTTTCGTTAATAACTCCTAAACAAAGCCGCGGACAACATTTTGCAAAAGGAAAATGGCGCTTGAAATGACCTCAGGAACCTCCCATTTCCCGGAGTTGAAGTACTTTTGGGACACCCTGTATACATATTTACAGATACCTCACGATGTGGGTTTGAAGTCTTACAGGTGGCTGTGTCTTGGCCTAAAATTGCGGGGGGCGGTTCGATGTGTATTAGCGCTATGGGTTCGGCGTAGTCTATCATAGCGCCTGTGAAGGGCGGCTATGTGGGTAACTTTAGGTGATATCCACCAGTAATTTTTAAAATTGAGCCTGTAGAAGTCATCGTGGTCTACTTTAAGGATTGCTAATGAGAATTTAAATTTGTCGGAATTTGTGTAAAATTCGGAGTGGTGGAATGCTATTCTTTTGTCGGCTTTGTTGCGCCGCCAGTGATATAGTAAATTGACGTTATTGGCGTCTTGGATTAAGCCTAGCTTATCACAATATAAGAAAGCTTGAGGAGAGGTGTATCCAGATGCTAGTTGTCTTTGTGAGATGGCTGGGTCTTGGATTGCGAGTGATTGGATTGTTGCGTTGTCTATGTAAAGGAGGTTGCTGAAGTAATTTCTTGTTAGTTTTAAGGTAAAGGAGTCGATTCGTGGGATTTCGGCTTTATTGTAAATAGTCTCGTTCTTGATGTAATGTTGCCAGTCAGAGTGTTGAGTTCTGTAGAGGGAGAGGCATGCTCTTAGGCATTTCCTCTCGAGGGACGAGCGCCTACCGCGCTGACTCAACCGGGCTGTTGGAAACAAGATTAATATTTTCAGATGTTATGCGCTGACGCAGTAGAATACTAATCAAGTTAATTCCATTTTCTAATTATTTCTGTGAAATGTTCAAGGTTTATCAGTGTCTAATAGACTTACGGAATAAATAAAATGTATCAATTTGAAGGTTAGCTTAGCTTTTCACGGGAAAAACGTCGAAAAAATCGGTTTTTATTTTTTTTAACAACGGCGCACCACTCTTAAAAATCTGGAAAAATTCATGAACGATACTTTGAGGTTTTTGATTGTTTACAAGTAGGATTTTCAATTTAAAAATCTGAAACGAATTGCAGAGTATGTATTCGGGTACTTGACATGTCTCAGATTTTTTTCAGAATTTCTAAACATCGTTAATTAGGGAAAATAGGCCAAAAACTGATTTTTCGATTTTACCCCATAACTGCCCTCACGATCGAGATAGAGGGTTAAAATTTTACACAGTATGTTTTTTTTTTATGCCGTATCGAATGGCCCATCCCCGATATTATTCGGCTCAAGGGCATTTTTGACCATCTTATCCGGCTATACCCTTTTAGAAAGAATTTGTGCAGAATAGCGTCAGTGTTGAAGGTGCAAGCCGATACTCACGCGAATATCCCTTGCACAACCTGCGCTAGTCCTGTAATTTGGACAAGTACACGACTAAACACCATGTATGTGACTTACACCACTATGATTCACAGGCGGCCATATAAAGGACCACATATTCCCTGGTTTATTGTTTTTCAATTGTTGAGTATGCTCGTGGTCTGGGTTATACAATCGTTCGAGCTTCTCGTAATTTGCACGTAATGTGCCGACTAACTAATATTTAACCAAAAGGACCACTTCCTTTTGGAAGACAAAGAGTACAAGTTTTTACTAACAACGTTTATTACTAGTAACTATGTGAGAATTTCGACTGCAGGTACAATATAACTAGGAGCGATGTTGTCTATGCGACAGTCGTAAGGATTCTGAATTCTGGACCAACAGGACTAAGTGTGGGAGAAGAGGGTCTCTTCCATCTCTTTACATTTTCTAACGTGTGGGGGTGTCGCTGGAAAAAAAGGGAGAGTTAGTCGATAACTGTCCCCGAAGAGCGGGCCCATAAGTGGACCCTGGAAACTAAACAGGGGTCGGATTTCGGCGTCAAGTCGACGACGAAACGACCATCGATGCCTTGACATAGACCAGGCACGCGACTATACAATGGCCCTCTGTTCTCGAGTGGAAGTCTATCTATGTATATTCTAAACTTCAATGAATTCCGGTACAACTGGCAACGACTCCGAATCGCCAATGGATTCGTTTTACTGTCCCTGTTCGATAAATTTGACGTGGGTATCAGAATTAATTTGCAATTCGCGAGAGGCATGCATAGCATGGCTGGCTCCACGTTAACAGGACTGCCGAGGCGGATACCTTGTGGCAGAGAATTTACCGCGTGGCTGGCGCGACACGCAATGGTAAGGGTTGAATTCCTCTGGAGGGAAGTGATTCCGCGACTAACGCGACCCGGCCGCGTCTCGGAGAACGGGGCGAAACGAGGTGATTTCGAGACGTTGTTTATTTTTCGAAGTGAAAAAGGGTTGCCCGGCGGGAACGAATAAAACGCGAGTACAAGGTAAAATTTAGTAGCTATTACGAGCCTTCACCTCGTTCGAACGGGGTTCCCCCATCGATGGGAGGGGATAGAGGGGTTTCGAATGATTTTTATCCCGTTCTACTTCTGACAGGGACGTTTCATCGTTCACCGGTGCGAAACTTTTATTTGGCTCACGTAACCTGTTACCGAGCGGCCTTAATAATTTAGGGGGCAATAAACTTCATATAATTTTATCGCCGAGGAATTTACAATTTACTGCCGCGCGTAAAACAGTTCCGTATTCTTTCGCGGTCGGACCGTTTGAATTCTAGCCGGAGCGCTCCTTCTGTTCTTTCTTTTCTGTAATATCGACCCGCAACTGCGAATAAAATATTGCCCCGTAAAAAAATCTCTCCCACGCTGCTGGAAAGATCGCACCGCTGCGCTGCATTCGGTCAATCGGGTTAATTGTCCCGGAACGAGCCCGAGCCCGAGCCTGACGTCCACTGGAATCTCATTTTCAAGGACGTCGCGTATCCTCCGGGCGTTCGACGAGACTCGTAAAGGGGCTCTCGGAGCTCTGTCCCCGGGCATCGGTCGTCGCCATCGATTGTTTACGCGTAAACGAGAAACTCGAGTGACCTTGCTTGACCCGCGACTTCCGCTACTTTCATCCTGTTCTTAACACCCCCGTCTTATTTGAATTGCAAGGAGGTTCGAGAGGACGCTTAAGCGAAGCCGTCGCGTCGCGTCGCGTCGCGTCGCGTCGCGTCGGCCACCTGAACTCCACCCACTCCGAGGCTTTTAGCCCGTGTCGTAACGATCCCGTGACACGTGGAAGCGTTTTTCATCAGCCATTACGATATCGTGCTATTATTACCGGGCCATTACTATATTTTTCCTATAATGACGCGGAGGGCCACAGCATCAGGACTTTATAACGCTGTATTTGCATATCGAACAACATAATGGAAAATTAGAGCAACCGATCTATAACGCGCCGACTTTATGCCGATCTCTTGCCCTCCGTTAGGCGCCGCGCCGCGCCGCGCCGCTCCGTGCACCACCACGATTCTATGATCGTATAACTCGATGACTGACAAACCATAACACGCCCCCTTCTCGACGTCAGCCTGTTAAAAGATTCAGCGCACGCTCTTTGGCATAGAATAGAAGTTATATGTATAGACAGGAGAACCGTTCCGTCTGCGAGATCTCATTAAAAAGTCAATAAAGAGAAGCGTTAGCGGACGCGCGGTCAAAGTCTTTGTGCAATATTCATTCAGATTTCAGATTACACTTTCGGTTCTATCTTCAACATTTTGAAGCCGTCGTGAATTAGTTAAATAGCTTATCCCGCAATCTATTCTTGCCCGTGTCTATTCTTCCTTTCGCCGTGTATTTACCGTTCTTGTAAATATTACCACAATCAAAGTGTACTAGTCGAACACGCGTTAAGCGTGACGCTTCTTGTATTTCCGTAACATTGATGCATACTATTACCAAGAACACGTTGAAGTGAATAAAATTTGTTACAATCATGATAATTTTGTGAATTTCCTCCCAGATAGCACAAAGACGTTTTAAAGACGTCTGTTGTTGGACATTCAAGACGTCTTAAAGACGTCCTCCGGACAACCTACGAACGTCTTCTAAACGTCTTATGTTAAAACTGTACGTCTTTTGGACGTTTTTAAGATGTCTTAGAGACGTTTGTTTGACTTCTAAAAGACGTCCTTTAACAGATAAAAAAAAGTACCCGTATGCCGCGCGCGAACCTAGTATAAGCACGTCCACAATCGAACATCTAACATTTTTTTTTTTAAACAATGTTTATTGGTAATGTTCATACAATAGAGAATAATATAATAGATCGCAAAAACATGTGAAAAAAACAACCAGAAGATTGCACTTTAGGTTGTCTAACGGTATGCTCGTTTGCGTAACTCGTGAACATAGAGTTTTTGTTAATGATTAAGATTTGGTGTAAATACTATAATTATCATATTTATGCTTATTATTAAAGGAACATGTTTCAGTCTTAGGAATCGTGGGGAAAGTATTATAGAAAACCCCCTGAGTCGTTTTTATAAATACTAGGATTATGAACTAAGCTTACAACTAACTTAAGTACTAGGGATTTATGAATAATTAGTCGAACATCTAACGCGCTGACCCAAAAAAATCTGAAAAAATTCTATAAACAATGGCTAAAAAATTGTTTTAAAAAATTGCAATTAGTTGCAGTGACAAGAAAAAGGAAAAAACTCACGTTTCTTAATTTTTTAATCTGAGCCTAGTCTTTTTTCTTGTCATTCCAAGTATGTAATAGCAAAATTACAAAAGTTTTTTAGTAATTGTACAATAAACGAGCATCTCATTTAGTCTTATTCAGACTTTAAAGCGACGCGCGACATCTCGAAAAAGACGTCTTTACTGGTACGTCGTTAGTGAATTGCAACACTTTTACCTCTTTTGCACACTCCTGCAGATGCTAAATCAATTTTATATTTTACTTTAGGAACTTACAATACAACAATACAATTTTCAGACAAACCTTTGATACAATAAAATCAAAGGTGAAAATTCATTTGAAAATTTTCAAAAATCGACAATTCAAGTTTTGATATTGGATTCTGTTGATACAGTATTCTCTCGATAATTGTCCCAACCACGGGTCCGGCCAGGCACAATTATCGTCCAGGGATACTATTCTTTGACTTGGGCTGAACGTAGAAATGGACTGGGAAGCTCGAGAGGCCTCGGTCGCCGAGAAATGTAAACATAATACGGGTCGGTTATATCGGTGTGAGACCACTACTAATCCGATGATAAAACTTCTTTAATTTCATTATTTTTTTATGGATCTTTCATCAACATATTCCTGGCACTTTTCTAATGAAAATGATACCAAATATGATATAATACCGATTATATTTACGTGTGTAATGGACGCCCCGCGTAACTTCTCATAAAATTATATGATCGGCAATTAATGTAAATATGATGCGAATTATATCGTGTTTTAGTATCATTTTAATCAGAAAAATGTCACAAACATATCGGTGAAAGTCTCATAAAAAAATTAGTAATAATAAAAAAGTTTTTTATTGGGATTACGTTATGAGGACCCGGCGGGCCTTTGAACTGTGCCGACGACTGCGACTCTTCGCGTCGCGTTAGTAGTGGTTCACACCGATATACCGAGCCGAGATCAGATTACAAACTAAGTTGGAGGGGATATTTTTTTCGCATCTATCGTATAGAATATAGAACTTTTCGCGTCTATCGAACATTTACTGTATTCATTTTACATAAATTAATAATGTCGATATGAACCACTCGGTGTTCAACTGTTTCGATGGACTACCGAGCTCGTTCAGTCGAAGCATAGTTTGAGTAGAGAGAACATCGTATAAATTCAGTTAAGAAAGTATATTTGCATTTTTTATTTAATAGTCGCCCTTGCTTACCAAAAACCAACATATTCTGAATTGACTTCTGCGAGTTTAGCATGATTTGTTGATTATAAGACTGCCGGTGAATATGTGTGTGTGTGTGCGTTCACAGCATTTATTGACACGTAAACTTCAATAAAATTTAGCGCTGCACGTATATTTTTTACGAACACGGCGGAACACCTGGTACAGGGAATAAAATTATACCTACTTCTTCTTTTTATAAGTTAGCGCCGGAAATGGTGAGTACCCATAAAGATCCGCAGTCTAACGATTACTTATTCAAGCTGCATAATACCATCAATTTTTTTCTTCTAATGTGACATACTTCCACCAATAATTCTCCCCAACTTTTAAGAAATACTTTAAGAATAAGAAATCTGGGGTCTCTTTGAGTCGTAGAGAACAATTTGTGCACAGGGTGTCCCAAAAATGTTGTACTTCCTTGAAAGGGATGATTCCTGAGGTGATCTGAAGTAACTTTTTCATTTGCGAAAATGTTGTGCGTTGCTTTACTAAAATGTAACTAACGAAAAACATGGACCGATCGGTGATAATAATAATAATAAATAAATTGCTTTGATTCTACCCAATTTTTGTGGACACTGTGCGATCAATTTGTGGAGCCGCTTTCTCTTTAAGCTTCCCTTTACACAGTCACGGAAAATTGCTTTCTTTAAAAATCCAGGTTGAATTTGCATAGTATATGCAGTAATCGAAAACGAAACGAACTTTTGGGACAACCAAACACATTCACATTTCTAAATTCATTTTCGTCCTAACTACTATTTATCTAGACTGCGAATATTTATGCAATTTCCAATTTTTGTAGACGAATTTTAAGAAAGTGAAATCAAATAAAATCTTACTTTCAGTGGTAGTAGCCTTCGCAGGTCTGGAATAAATAAATATCGTATTATATTCTGTCAAATTTTATACTCTAGCATCTTTTGAAAAATTTCCAAAGCCGTAAATGCATAAAGATCCGCAGTCTACTAATCACATTTGTCATAAATTCATTAAATCCACAGTATACTGCGGATCTTCGTGCAAAATAAAAATTTTTCTTTAAGCAATAATAATACGTTAACGAACAGACGATCGCGTTGCTTGTATATGCTCGTGTTATTTAACAATATTACTTGGAGTAGCTTCGAAAACCGGAATTTAAAATCTCTACTTCGAAAGCATTTACACGATTTTCCTTTCAATTAAGCGTATCGCAGACTCCATTTATGTCTTCTATGGCGCGAGTGCGGGCAGAAATAGATAGTCGATGTCCCAGTGTTCACCAGCTGTAAATTCGATTTCACCGTTAATTCCTCTATCGACGCGACTACGCGTCGACAGTCCAAAAACGACGCCCGTTCCGCGAGATTCAATCGTTCGTTCCATGAAGTATCGTTTCAATCCGACGGTCGATTACGATAATTGAATAGTACGAATAATTTCGAGGTTCAAATAATTAAATTGTTTGGCTGATTGGGGAGTTCGAATAAGCGGGGTAACTCGAAGAATTGGGGAGCTCAGATAGTTGGCCACTTCGGATAGTTGTGTAGGTGGTATATTAGCTAAATTCGGTAATTCAAATAATTTTAGGATTTGCCATAATGATTTGCGAACACTATTTTCGACAGACATGCAACTTAAGTATTCATTCGCTGAACAGATCACCATGTAAACTTCCTTTGTCTAAGAAAATATGATCGACAAAGAAGTGCTAATCACTGTTAGAAAAATCGTAGTTTAAGTTTAACGACTGCGGTGCCTGGATCTATTTTGACCCAGAGTAGCAAAACTGTCATCTAATTACTCGGGTTTCTCACGAACAGCTGCTACATTAGGAACAACAGAAACACTAGCGTGTCTAGAAGATGTACAGTGAGGTGCAAAAAGTATTCGTACACCTTTTAAAAACGAATAACTTTTTCAAAATTCGACCTAACAGGTTGAGTCTTTTTGTGACGTTAGAAGGATTAGTTTACCAGCTAATGTGTAAATAATTTTTTTTTATTGTTATTGGTCACAATTGCGAAGAAAAAAGTAAATGTCACGACTTTTAAATTTTTTATCTGTGCCTGTAGTGAAAATTTATAATGAATGTACAAAGTTTCATCGAAATCGATCAAGGTTGTTATGAAATATAAATGATTGAAAATAGCAAAAATTGTAAGAATCCGCGATTTAAATGATTCGCAAACCCTAAATTCAAAGATTTTTACATGTTACAATGCCCATAGCTTTTTTATGCGTCAACCGATTTCAATGAAACTTTGTACATGTATATAACTTACTTTGATTTACAAAATACATGTTTGAAATTTTTACTACAGGCACAGATAAAAAAATTAAAAATCGTGACCTTTACTTTTTCCTTCGCAATTGCGATCAATAACAATTAAAAAAAAAGTTATTTACACTTTAGCTAGTGAACTAATCCTTCTAACGTCACAAAAAAACTCAAGCTGTTGCGTCGAATTTTGAAAACGTTATTCGTTTTTAAAAGGTGTACGAATACTTTTTATATCCACTGTACCTCCGAAAATTTATTTCGAAAATTGATAAATGAAGCAACGAATAGTCCTATAAACATCACCAATGAATGTATAGTTGTTAGAATGGTCCGCCGCCTGTTAGTTAAACTAATTGTAAGATAGAGTCGTTTACATCTCTGAGCGGTACATCAATAAATATTCAAAATGTTTCTTTCATTTCGGACCTTGTAAAACCTTGAAGGTCATTGTGTTGTGTACGAATGAATTTCGTCACACAAGGTCATCTTAATTTCTGAAAAAAAGGAGTAGTGCAGACATAAAGTTGCGGATGCTGACTGTTTTTTCGCACAGCCCGATAATTCGCGATTCTTACGCAGCGTTCTAGAGTTCCCGGTAAACAGCAGTATCGAACGCAACTGCTGCGACCATTCCACGGGTCCTTCACCCAGGAAATCAGCAGAAGGCCAATGGGAGGAACTAGATCCGGAGTTTTTTCGTCGTTCCGGCAGCCAGGGTGTTTAAAACCCGTGAAATGGGCCATCCTCCCTTGCGCTCGCCCTGAATTCCGAAGCCAGGCGATTGCTACCAACCCGGGAACCAAGCCATTTTGTCCCCTGGGATTATTTTAGATACCATCGTGTCCTTGGGAGAGTGAAATAGGGTAATGAGTCGTGGCCGTGATCGCTGTAAGAATGGTAAATCCGATTGTACCAAATATTCCATACGGTTTTGTGTTCGACGAGTCGCTACTGATTTCATATTTTTGCTCGTTCTCATTACACAAAATGGACGAATCTTCTACCGATACCCGTCGAGACTGATCAGATTTTAGACGACAGTATGGCGAAACTGGAAGTTTAATAACTTTAATAGATTAGAAATAATGTATTAACATTTTTAAATTCTTTTCGTCCTCCTAGTATTTTCGATTTCATCTACTCAGTTCTGTCATAAATGCATGAAATACGTAGTCCGGATGGTAAGAATTATTTCACAGATTAAAAATTTATTTATAATACGAACAAAGTAGTTTTCGCAGTTTAGTGATCATATTTTTTATGTAGGTAGATAATAATTTCTCAGAACTTACTCAACAATCCCTGTCTTATGTTGTTGAAATATTTGGGACTAGGAACGTCCCAAGAATAAGAAGGATGAATAAAATCGCTATTTGAGAATTGCTCCCCCGAGGCTACCTGGGAAACCATTAGAGATAAGACTACACCCTAAGTTGCAAAGTTGTTACAGTTTTTTTTTTTTGTAAAGTGACGTAGTCATATAGGAGAGCCGCATAATATCGACCACACCTAGCTTTCATATCCACAGTTTACCATATTCTATATAAACAAACCAATAAATTATAAAGCGATACAGGCGAGTATCTCCAAAAATATTGATTATACGCAGAATGTTTCAGATGAAAGTTGTTCAATGAACAAAACGAGTTATCGAGGTTTGACTGTAGTTCGTATCAGACTCGTCAAAATAGAAAAATGTGACAACTATACCCGGTCTCCCCCATTACTAATTCGTACAATGCACATGAATTTCCGTTGCATTGGACAGACATTCCGATTTTTGGTGTCTCATCGATCAAATGCGATCGCCTGAGATCTTCGGGGCTGAGATCTTCATCCGCGTTTAAAACGCAGGCGATCCTTGCGGTTTCGTTCGCGGTGCGGCGGCGTTACCAACGGCCGCGATTACTCTTCCCGACAACTTGAAACTGTTAATCACTCGAGATAGCGATCGCGATCTCGGACCACTCGGACTGTTTTCGAGGCCGCTATCGATCGTGGACGGTTCAACGGTGATCGCGCGTCGCCGAATTATATGCAATAATATCGGGATTACATAAATCGAATCGACGTGACGGGGTTGCGCGCGAACTTTCATAATAGCGTCGCATGGAAGGTGCCAAACTGAATTAATCCGTGGCAGATCAAGCTGAATATGCATCTCGTAAATCAACGGCGAAGCAAGTCGATTCGAAACCGGCTACACATAGAAATAATAATATTCTGTATTTATCGTTCGACTAACATAAACAGGAGTCGATTTGATTAGAAACCTTTTTCATGAAAACAAAACGAGAAAAATATAAAATCGCAGACCTACTGAAGATTTTATACACGCAATAACATGATAAAAACCTGAATAAAATTTTCAATTTACCCTTTGCTCAGTATTTTTATTTGGTTCGAGCACTTATACAGGTTGGGTCACCACATATTATCACTTCGATTTAGATGACTATTATTATTCGTAGCAGAAAATGGTTCACCGTAGGGTTGAATGGTATCAAGACGGGCACATTCTGACGTTGATAGGTTTTTTTGTAGGCGTATATGTATACATAAAGGGGGTATTAAAAGACATATGAAGGTCATTCAGTTTTTCAAAATGAGAACATTTATTTTTGATTGCACCACTTAATGCATCTTGATATTCTTTACAAGAAAGTGTTAACCTACTAATGTGACAAAAACATTTTTGTAATAGATATGAGGGGTTCAATTTGTCGATAGATGTCAAAATTGGATTGGGGTAAGATTCTATGATAAAGTACGTAGCAACCTGTTTAATTCAATAAAATGTATATTATATAATCTAGCATATTCTAGTATATTCTAGTATATTTAAGTATATTTTAGTATATTTTAGTATATTCTAGTATATTCTTGTATACTCTAGTATATTCTAGTATATTCTGGTGGACCTATTCTAGTATACTCTAGTATATTCCAGTATAACCTAGTGTATTCTTAAATTGGGGAATTTCTTCGACGAAATGTATGTGATCGAATGGCGCCGAGTGGAAACGATGCTACCCATCGGTTTTCGTAATGCGAATTGTGAATGTAACGGACAGGAACAGCAGACGCTTAAACTATGGCCGATTTATCAGTATCGAGAGGTCGAGGGCTAGCATTTCTCGATGATCGCATATCGGGCACACTGTACGAAGGGAGTTACTTACACAGGCTGAGGAAATTTTCGTTTCGATGAGCGAATCGATCGACTGCTCGTGCTGAGGTATATCAACGCAATTCAGAAAACACCGCGTAGGTAGTTTGTCGTCGATTGTTTCGGAAATACGTGATTCGCGTATGTTTCCACGTAATCGCGATTCTAGAGTCACGAGAATTTCCTTTCGACCTGTTGAAAGCTAAAATATATATAAACAATTTATATATTTATCAGCACTTATATGTCGTTTCAAAAGACCTCAGGAACCGCCCCTTTCAAGAAACTCGAACACTGTTGGGACATCCTATATTATTATGGTAGTTGTGTCTTATTATGGCAATTAACGTGTATTTTGAAGGGATTTTTCGGATTAGATTCGCTGCTTACCTCGAGTGTTAAAATGTTAGATTGCAACGTACCATCTCCGTTAAATATCAACACAATTTAGCAGAAGAAGGCTATGATGACCTCTCCGAATAATACACTCCCAGACAAAAAGATAGCACACTTGTGCTATCTTTAATTTCTCGTGTTAAGATTATGCTAGCGTGGAAACTCTGAGATATATGGAAAACTTACCTTCTGCGAATATGTAAACAAAACATAGATTGACTTTAATTCGATGAGCTCTCTTAGTTGGAAGAGAAACACATAATCTGAGGCAGACAAAATGATAGCACACTGGAACTATGTTTACATATTCTTCAGTGTTGTGTGAGCTTGCACGGAGTTACAGTGTTCAATTTGTGTCTAGAGCTTTGTTATATTGCTATTCTCATAATGGGCCGTGGCAAAAAACTTAGTGAAAGCGAAATTAGTACAATTTTAGCTCTGAAAAAACAAAAGTTGTCTATTACTGAAATTGCAAAAGAAGTTAGTCACAGTCGAAAAGTTATATATAATTTACTGAAAGATACAAGTGTATACGAAAAGAAGAAAAGTACAGGAAGGGCAGCAGCATTATCAGAACGCGATACACGAGCAATAATACGTGCTGCTTCCAATTCATGTGCTACTGCGAGGGAGATCGCTAAGAAAGCAGGAGTCGAAATAAATATACAAAATGTTCGTCGTGTACTTCAAACTAACAACATTATAAATCGGACACGAATAAAAGAAAAACCATCATTAAACGCGAGACATAAAGAGGCACGTTTGTTATTTGCAAGAGAACATGTGCATTGGAAAAAGTCTTGGAGAAAAGTAATTTTTACTGATGAGAAGAGGTTCAACCTTGATGGACCAGACGGATGTTCATTTTATTATCATGATGTTCGTAAGCAACCAATAACAAAAATTCACCATCAAATGCATGGAGGTGTTCCAAGTGACTTTTTCCAATGCACATGTTCTCTTGCAAATAACAAACGTGCCTCTTTATGTCTCGCGTTTAATGATGGTTTTTCTTTTATTCGTGTCCGATTTATAATGTTGTTAGTTTGAAGTACACGACGAACATTTTGTATATTTGTTTCGACTCTTGCTTTCTTAGCGATCTCCCTCGCAGTAGCACATGAATTGGAAGCAGCACGTATTATTGCTCGTGTATCGCGTTCTGATAATGCTGCTGCCCTTCCTGTACTTTTCTTCTTTTCGTATACACTTGTATCTTTCAGTAAATTATATATAACTTTTCGACTGTGACTAACTTCTTTTGCAATTTCAGTAATAGACAACTTTTGTTTTTTCAGAGCTAAAATTGTACTAATTTCGCTTTCACTAAGTTTTTTGCCACGGCCCATTATGAGAATAGCAATATAACAAAGCTCTAGACACAAATTGAACACTGTAACTCCGTGCAAGCTCACACAACACTGAAGAATATGTAAACATAGTTCCAGTGTGCTATCATTTTGTCTGCCTCAGATTATGTGTTTCTCTTCCAACTAAGAGAGCTCATCGAATTAAAGTCAATCTATGTTTTGTTTACATATTCGCAGAAGGTAAGTTTTCCATATATCTCAGAGTTTCCACGCTAGCATAATCTTAACACGAGAAATTAAAGATAGCACACTTGTGCTATCTTTTTGTCTGGGAGTGTATACTGTGTAATACGATTTAAAATAACAAATGTATACGAACTTAATTTGACCATCTTCAATTAAACTGCGAAATTGTGAACGTTACAGTGATAGTGGTAGCGAACCAACCACAAATAATATACGAGCAGTTGATTCGGCGATCATGGTCATTGGGGAAAGAAAATGGAGAATGGCGAATATTAGTAGAAGGAGAACTGAAGTTCTCAAAATTTTTCGAGTACGACTCGAAGCAGCCGGCGCAAAACAGTTAAGGACCTACAAAAGAACCGTGGAAAAGGGGAATAGAATTTAAAGAAAATTTCCCTGTATTATGTAAACGGTCGTCGACAGTCCTCGGAAGAAATTCGCTCCGCTGGTCGATTGAAGTGGCTCGGTCCCGTTCGCGTCGTTCGCTGTAATATACGTATTGAAATGAGACCATCGAATGTATTTATATATTTAAATCGAGCCCATTCATTTTTCATAACACGTATAGTTGCGTTGGGGGGTGGGCTAGGGGCAGTGGGTGGTCTGGCTCGTGAATTTTTCAAGTCGTTTTATCGGCCGGTCGATGGAATATTGACGACCTTTAAGTGCCCTTTCCAAGTACTAGGCTCTGCTGTGCGAGCCTATGAGCTTTAAAGGGTCGCTGAACGACCTTTAAGGGCCCTTTTCCAATTTTTGCCTTTTACTTCGGACAGACGATCTGCGTGCAACCAAGTAGAAACTGCGTTCTAGAAGTCCGGGACTGTGTTTTGCTTGTTGTTGCACTTCGACTTTCCGTTTTCTCTGTGCGCCTGTCGTTGCTCATTAACTATTCATGTCGAACGGAACGGGTACCACCTATACTTCGGCACAAAAGATAACACATCTTACATTTTCTTAAACGTTTTGTAGTAAAAACTAGTAAAAGGTTTTTCATTATTATGAAGTGGAACCCACTTCAGGGACGGCTAGGGTACACAAAAGCAATGAAAAAAGTTTAAAAACGTGCTCTATGTGATCTAGTTTCAAAGTTGTATCCATTTTTGTGTTTTAATAGCCCATGCTAGCTCGTCTTCATAGAAGATTCTCGAAATGATTATCCTCGGTTTGTATTTAATTATTATTCATATTTTTATAGAACATTTTTATTTTTGATTTTCGCAGAAATCTCAATTTTGTTCAAGTCAACTATAGGCATTGATAAAGTCCAATTTAATGTAATTTGCTTACAGTCAGTGTGAAAAGTACACCTTTTAAAAACGAATAACTTTTTTAAAATTGCAACAAATGGCTCAAAACTTTTTTGAGATATTCAAAAGATTAATTTACAAGGCAATGCACATAAATAATTTTTTCAGTGAAGTAAAAGTTACGATATTTAAGTTGTTTTATCTGTGTCTGTAATTAAATGTAGAAGGTGCCTTTTGTAAATCTAAGTCAGTTTTATATATACACAAAGTTTCATCAAAATCGATCAGTCAATATGACTGATTGAAAACAGAAAAAATTGTAATAAACTGCGATTTAAATGAAGCGTAAATTCTTACATCTTACAATGCTTACAGTTTTCTTATGCGTCAACCGATTTTGACGAGACTTTGTACATGTATATAAATTACTTAGATTTACAAAATTTACAAAATTGTTTTAAATTTTCCTTATATGCCGAGATAAAAATTTTAAAAATCATGATCTCTACTTTCCTCATAGCAATTGTGACCCAGCAATTTTTTAAAAAATTGTTATCACATTTGCTAGTAAACTAGTCCTTCCAACATCTCAAAAAGAGTTTAAGCCAATTGCTGCAATTTTGAAAAAGTTATTCGTTTTTAAAGGGTGTACAAATACTTTCTCCACTGACTGTATATTAATAAATAGACCCTGAAACAGTGTGTAGAAATATATTTATATTATAAATGAACATCATCTGATTTTTTAAATGTGCTATCTTTTTACCCCGGACTGTAAAATAATTTGACAAGACCATATTCAGATGACAAATAAAAGACATTTCCCTATTGTTTTAAAAATCTATTAGTTCTATTAATTAAAAATTATATTTTGCTCTACGATCCTGTTCGATCGAATTGAACAAAATTGAATTGTCGTCGACGACGACGAAATAAAATCGTATGGTCTACCTTAGTGGAAATTATAGTTTTGCGGCTGACCCAGCGCCGTTCGCAGAGTGCATATTTTAAGGGGCAACATAAAAACTAAATACGGCAGTAACATATCAATGGGACATAAAAATAAATCGTGGTTTACAAGATAGTCGCGGCTTTTTGCACTTGGAGAAAATAACTTCGCCGAGGCGCATAAATATTTGTTAAACGTAAAAACTCTCAGCCCCCGATCTGTGAATCTCCATTCAGCAGACATGTTTTTCCAGCTTTCTGTACGTCGCGTCGAGTCGTGCACCCATGGCGACTATAGCTTCATTGATAGTTGTTGGCCTCAGCATTGTTCACCCCAGTGCTATTTCTGCCACTTGTCGCCGCTTATAGGCGACGAGTGTGGCCGGTCGTCCGGGGCGCAAACTTTCCCGTCGCGTCGCGTCCACTCGCGTGACGCCGCGATTTAGATCGATTTAAATACGGAATTATCATCGGGTCGCGTATTTATACCTGTTTGCACGCTCGCGGGTAATTGTACGTTACGTACAAGCATTGTGGAGGGGGTGACTCACCCCCTTACCCCATGAATGATTCGCGTACGAATCGTGGCACGCAATATGGACGCGCACCGTCGCGCGTCGCGTTGCACAGTGGGACAAATGCGCAATCGAGCTGGGAAAAATGAAGGTATAGTTTATTCTAGTATAATCTTGTCTATTCTAGTGCGTTCCAGTATATGCTAGCATATTGTAGTATATTTTTCTATATTCTAGTATATTCTACTATATTGTATTGTATTCTGGTATATTCCTCTATATACATATATTCTACTATGTTGTAGTATATTCCATTATATTCTTGTATATTCTACTATGTTGCAGTATATTCCACTATATTTATGTATACTTTATTTTGTTCCCCTAGGGGTTACAATCCTTACAACTCCTATATTCTAGTATATTCTAGCATATGCTAGTATACTCCAGTACATTCCAGTGTATTATTGCATATTTCAGTATATTCCAGTACATTCCAGTGTATTATAGCATATTCTAGTATATTTTTGTATATTCCACTATATTCCAGTATATGTATTCTACAATATTGAAATATATTGAAATATATTCAAATATAATCCAGTATATTATAGGATATTCTACAATATTTACGTATATTCTGGTATTTTTTGAAGCCTATTTTAGAGGGGCATTCATCACACCAGACTAGAACAACTTTAAGATATCGGAGCCCAATGGAGCTGGAAAAAATGAACGTCCGAAAACAGATATATTTCCTCTTAATTCTTCTTCAGGAATGTTTAATTAGACTAGTGATAAACATAACCATTAATTCAATAACCATATAAACATAGAAATCAATACATGAAAACTCTGAACACTAACATTACATTTTAAACTTATAATTATCAGGAAATCTTGTAATTAGTAATGTCACAGTAATTAGTAGACTGCGGATTTTTATACAAAATAAAAATTGTTTGCATTTATTGCAAGACACAGATGCTAATAAAAAATGCCTTACTTTTTAAAATTATCATATTAAGCTGAAACTATTACTTTGATGTCCTTAAATCTTTTTAATATGTCAACTGCTTTAAATTGTACGTACCCATTTTTTTCCTAATAGCATAAAATCTGCAGTCTAGTAGGTAGTAACTTTCTTTAAATTTCTATGCATCTGGAGTCTATTTGCACAAACAAATGTTTACGGACCGATATTAAATTTTTTAATTATATCTTTTACATAAACTTTTATATAAATAAAATTCGTAGTTTTATTGTACGTAAGTATGTAATTGATTTTTTTATTTCGAAAACACTATAAAAAGTGTCAAGTTTTAAAGTAATATTTAGACTTTCTGTAAACAACTTAAAACGATTTCTAATTTCTTTCCGTCGAAAATGGCCATTTGTCTCACTATGCTTCGCGTTGGTTTAAAGAATCGGATCTGGGATCTCTGGGACAATCAAATTAAACTCGTGATATTAATGAATATCCGGCGCAATTGGAGGGCTCAGACGCCAATCAGTGTATGGCTCTGAGCATGAGAATTAAGATAATTAGCCTTTCAAAGCTTGGCTGTAAACAAATAACAATGCACAGAATGGTTTGCAAGGATGTATTTGTTAACCGATAGCATAGAAATTATGTTATGTCTAGGTGAAAATTTAACTTTTGAATCCTTTAAGAGGAAGATTAGGGGACTCTCACATTTTTCCGAATCTGACCCATAAAATTTGAATCTTTTATTGATAATAGTATTAAAGTAAAGACTTGAGTAAGTATCCTAGAATTTTTTCAAATTTTTTAAAAAAATATTTAAACTCAATACCTCTATTTTCTTTTTTTCGCGGTTATATGGTGTAATATTCACCACATCCAGTTAAAAATATTATGCTCTGATTAAATATAACATATTTATAACGAACGTTAATTTCTCTACTTTTTAAATTAGTATAAGAACACAACTAAAAGAATTGGTACTTTCAATAAAATGCGTAAAATTTAACATATATTATTTACAAAAATATGAGCATTAGTTAATTGTTATATTGCAAAAATTACATTGTGGTTTAGTCATAATCAAAAGTTTTTCATTCATATATTCCCGTTCATATCAAATTTCATATTTATCGCAACTTTAACGTGAATGTGCCACGTCTTCCTCTTATCCGATTAACTTCATCTTTTGCAAGAATTATTTTCTTACCTAATGACACAATTTTGGGTGACGGCATGAAAAAAATCTCGCAAAAAAAATGTTAGCATGTATAGCTATAAGGTCCACCCTAATATGCAAACTCTGATCTTTCGAGCAGAAGTGGGCACGGTATACAGTATAATTCTTTTTCCCACCCCACATTTACGACACTGTTCTCGCGATGCAGTCTGCGATATCTGCTAGGGGTGGTTTTTAATGTTCGGCCAGGTGTCTGATATTGTGCACGTTTCTCGTCCATGTACTCATTCGCGGAGCTAGTGGAATGGTTTACGGTCCGCTGACGCGCGCGTTACAGAGCGGAGACTGTATACATATATATACATACAGAACGTGTAAATTGGCGGCGTGGAGAAAAATATGTGAAGGCAAAGAGAATTATTTTGTTTACCCTGACGGGTCGCGGGGGACACGGGGAAATACGTGTAGCTGCCAGATCTCCCAGGGAGGATCGTGCTGCTCCCGAAGAAGTTCGAGGTATTGAGTTTATAATTCAACATAACGTACAAAGAAAAGATATCCCCTCTTCTGCACAGAGAGAAAATAAGAAGCTTTGCTCAGACGCCGTTCCTCCGATGACACTCTCGCAAAGAAAGCGGGATTCCTGAAGACATGTTCGGAAATATTCTCGCTCTCTATTAAAAAAATATGCTCGCGCCTGTAGTCGCTGCGAAAGCTAGAAGCGAAACTACGGAACATGTTCCGCCCTTAATTACCCAAAGTTGCATTCCATAAATTCCCCCCACTCTCCTCAACAGCTTTACGAGAACTTTCCCGTGAAGAATTCCTTTCACCGTTCGGGAAATGTACAGTCCGGCACAAAACGATAGCCTGCTCGAGATAGTTACATATTTCTGATTATTACTAGACTGCGGATTTTTCTGGGGATTAAAGATTTTCCACAAACTGCAAAGCACTTTAAAATAGAATATTGCTGTTCCTATCTAATTACAGATTCATGAATGTTTGGTAACATGTTTTGATGTTTTGATTGCCTCCAAACGCACGATTAATACAAGTTTATATTAACACATTGCCTATCATTGCATAACTTTTAAAAGTCTGTTTCATGGCTAAACACTTTTTAAAGGATCCTTCAACAGCAATTTTAATTGTGAACGAACAAGTCACCCTCAGTAACGTCATCTAATAATTTCATTTCGGATTATAATGTAAAAGAATTGAAAAGTATTGAAAATTCTATTAATAGGCTTCCGGTATGTAAAATGTTAATTCGTTTTAACCCTGGTCGCAGCCATGATATCGTAAGTCGGAACCAATTAATGGTATTACTCACTCTTTCGGAGACTTAAGCAAAAATCTTAGAAATTCTGTAATTGATAAAACCAAATTTTGTTCGTTTTTCTTTGTGTTTTTCAATGAACGAATATTGCGTTAACATTGTTTGCGAAAACAATATATTGCTGGACGAACTTTATCGTAGCCATAACAGTACACGTCAGGGCTGGGCCCCCGCTATCAATTATTTCATATTGCCCAACCTCCAAAATTTCAACATTGGATTTAGAAACAAAGGAAATCATTGTGTCCATGATTTTGACTGGGACTGTAGTTTGCTGGTTACATGGAAGTAAAAGAAGAAGAAGAAGGAAGAGAGCGCAAGGGTGAGAAAGCGATGATCGACCGTTGAATATAATCGCGCGGGGATCGATCGCGAACGTTGCGGTGCGGTGTGCGACGGGAACTCGAAACTCTCGATTTAGTCGGCTGACAGCGCAAGCCGATGAACGATCGACCGCGAAATTCAAGTTACCCGGCCGTCGAGCTAAGTAGAAATTTAATTAGCACGCCGTTTGCCGGTCGAATGTTGGGTACCTTTGCCGCAGCATTTTCCGCTGCAAGCTAATCCCGCACAAAGCTCCGTCGCCTCTCGAACCCCAACGATACATAATTAACCGTACGGAACCGCGCGAGTCGAACTTCGTGTGCCCCTGCAAATACATACACGGCAGCGCAGCTTTCGAATAAACCTCTGTGCGCGACGGGACGTGGCCTGACCCTCCAGGTAAAAAGGCCCGACTGCCTTTTGACTACCACAAATTATTTCTGGCACGCGTTAATTAATTCACCGAGATTATGCCTCTGGCTGCGGGATCCACGCGCGGCTACCTCAGCCGACTCGTGTTCGCGACCAGACAAACAGATGAATTATCATAAAAGTCTGGTGTAAGGTCGTTGCGAGAGGACAATGGAAGCATGATTCCTTTTCCGTTCATTAGCCGGTTGAACATTGCCTGTACTTTGAAACATGGCCGTTTCGGTTCTGTGTTCATTCGAACATTTTATGCCGGATTGTTTTTATCGTTCCTATGTTCGTTTTCCCTGATCATCGGTAGTATACACTTTTCTTTCTATACCGGGTGATTCACGAGAAACAGGACATCTAAATAGAAAAGTTGTACTGTTAAAGGTGGCAAATATGGTGGTATAAAAAAATGTTCTGATTGTTGTTGTTTTCAAGTTCTTTCGCCGGTCCTGGATGATTTTTAAATTGCACCATATATTTTTAACTTCATAGTGTTGTAGCTGATGTCATGACTAGTTCAATGATGTGCTATACTATGACCTTCAAATTGAGACACCCTCTACAAGGGTAGTTTCTATAAGGACCGTTTCTCATTATTGCAAATAAGCGATACCAGAATTAGATTCTACTACCCCAAAAACGACTAAATCTGTTCTGTTTGTAATCAATAATGTACAATTGCTTAAAATCACATTCGAAATCAACTAGCAAAGTTTCAGTTTGTTAGTTTGAAAGGCCCCGTATGAGGTTAGTTCTACAAAGGTAGTTTGTCATTCCAGAAAATATGCAATACCAGAATTAGATTCCACAACCACAAAAACCGACTAAAACTGGTTTGTTTGTAATTAATAATGTACAGTTGCTCAACTAGCAAACAAGTAATACTCGAATTAGATTCTACTACTCTCCACACGACTAAAGCCGTTCTGATTGTAATTAATAATGTACAATTAACAGCTATGTGAATTTTGACGCCCCCAAGTTTGCGCAATTTAAGAAAAAACTGTTCTCGTAAAATGGAAATCAGTGCGAATATTAATTCTAGGAAAGAAGAGAAATAATTTCTGTAAATTGAAATTAATTAAAATAATCCATGTGCGTCAACAACGTAAAAACGTAAGAAAGATGAACAGAGAAAAAAATACGGGTCTAATATCTGCTGATAAACTTTTACACCGAATATAAAAACCAGGGACTTGTACCGGTATGATACCGGTATTGAATTTCGGTACTTCTGCCTAACCGTTATAGGAACCGAAATATCGGAATACCGGTATCTCGTCATACCGGTATAGTTGCATTCAGCGACTTATACCGGTATGATACCGGTATTTTTCGGTTATTTGAGAAGGGAACGGGGCAAGAAGGCTATTCCACACAAATTCAATGTTTATCTGAAAACAGCATACAAAATAGTCCATTTACAAGCGAATCATGTGCATAAATAGTTTGAACTTTTATTAAAAAAAGTATTTAATTTAAGCCCTTAGACAAAAAATAATTATCACGCATAATAATATTGATATTTTAAAATAAATTGGCAATCAAAATTAACTTAAATAATAATTATTAATTCAAATATTAGATGTCCAGGTTTAGGACTGTTTTGAAATATAAGTATTCCATACTGAGACGCTAAAGATGTAAAGTTAAAAATCAATGATAAATCTAAAAAAATAAGGTCTAAAGCAGTGATGGGCACGGTAGGGGCCCCTGCGTTTCCTGCTTCTCCCACCAACCTCGTTAGCGATGCAGCGGGATTTCCTATGGGCCCGCGGTGAATGACATGTCTGGCTGTCGCTTGCCTGCCCAGCATCGAGGTTTATGGTACCCGTACGAGCTGGTGAGGCCGAAGGTAAAAGGGTCTAATAAAGTCTAATTGCCAAAACGTGCTATAAAAAAACTAAAACGCTCGCTAAAACGAGTAATGGCTTTCTCAAAATCAGCTGTGGGACAACGGGTTCCATAAACTCGCTCGACCATTTGCATGCCAAATGTTGTTAAATCGTTAAGTTAAATGTACGTGCCGATAGCCGCTGGAGGGGTTATAGCTGAGCGCCTGTAGGCGTGGTACATCCTAATTCCTAATACTAAATACTAAGCATTGGAGAAACCGAAAAAATACCGGTATTTCAAAACGGTTACCGGTATAGTTCTGTTGGCCCAATACCGGTATCAAGATTATACCGGTAAAACGTCACACAGCGTAATACCTTTATACAAATTTTACCGGTATTAAGTCCCTGAATTTAAAAACTTCACCTTTCGTACTATTCAAATTAGTACAATTTAAATATTGGTGCTGCCCCCATTCTGCGCCGAGGTAGGGAAAATAATAAGTACCCATTAAAGAGATTTAAAACTATTTAGAAAGAAATAATATTTTAATGGTGCAATGAAATATAGGTTTATGAGGCTGCCCAGTTATTGCATCACAGATTAAACACGCTATGTTATTATCTGTTGGAAAACCACTGCGCTCGTTACCTCGACCCAATTCCTTTTTACACGCGGTGAAAGATTATTTTGAATGAAATAGGATACGTAAAAAAACCTGTGTCAAATTTAATTGTTTACTGTTATTTAAGGTCTCTTACTTTCCGTTTTAGAACACCTTAAATAGGCAAAATTATTGTTTTAATTTTTCGAAGGTTATTTGTTATTTGAAGGGGTATAAAAAATACAAATTTTGTCAATAACATTAACATTCTGTACTTTATTTTATGTATTTACTTATCTTATTGATTTGTTACATTTATTTTACCTACATCGTTCGTTTTATTTATGATATTTGCTTCGGTTACTGTATTTATTTATTTGTATACCTTCAAATATTCCAGGGTTGGGTATTGTGTATCTACTTTCCAAGATTCCATATCGAAATTGTTATATGTATAACTTTTGCTCACGTGACGTTATAAAGTATATTCATTTTATTATATGAGACTGCTACTATGGCCACATACCCAGCATATTTTTAAATATCTGTACGACACTCGCCAAGTTAATTATAAACACGGAGAAACATAATTTGGAAAATGAATTGGAATAACTACAATTGATCATTATACAAATACACATTCTGTAGCGTAAATGCATTTTATCACTTAAAAATATTTACCACAGTGAATACACATCTAGCTTCACCATTTGTCTTCAGCATTTGGCGTGGATGTAGCAAAGTACTGTTTCTATTAACGTTCACTTAAAATTACAAACTGTGGGAAATGAGATTAATGCAAACGTAAACTTTTATATTTGTTATAATAATTTCGTTTATTAAAATATTGGGATTGTTGAGGACTAGGTTATTCAAATAAAGACGACACACGTGAAATGAAATGTTTAATGAAAGGAACGTGTAGCTCGTAGCACGGACGACAGACGAATGAATAAAAAAGAATCCAGAACATCGAAACACGTAAGAAACAAAAAAGAGAAAACACAAATGAACATCGCTAAAACAGAAATGAATGTCGCTGGGGCGACCCGCCACTGATGCGCACGCATCGGATTGAGAGCAGCAACTCGCATGCATGCTCACGCACAAGTGTGTGTGACCTTACGTCACTCCAACAGGGATTAAGCAATCGATATCACACTATACATACATAGAATAATAAGTATACTTCAAAATCTCATTAAAAGCAATTACTCCTTCACGGTACCTTAACAATAATCCTACACACGTGTATTAGAAGTATTAATTATCTCCTGATAACCGACGACCAGGAGTCAATGTTGTTAACGAATGATGACGGTAATTAATGTTTATTGAACCATTACGGATACCACGAATAATATCTCAGGACGCAAATCTGCTCTCCTAATTACGATTGTGATATTCAACTACGATAACTGACGCCGAACACAATGGAATTAATGTAATTAGTGTAAGATCATCGTTCGTGCTCCGAATTCGTGTCGAAAGCGTCCAGATGTATTATGAACGCGTCCGTAATTACGAATATTGTCTGATTTGTGGATTTCTATAGGAAGAAACTAGAACAAAAATGATTTAAAACAATTTTATTCACAGTTATAATGGAGACATTCTATATTCGCGTTAAATTTAAAATTAGTTTGTCATGTAACCACAATCTACAACAATCCATAACCTTGAATGTACAGGGTGCAAAGAAATGTTTGCTCTTGGCTGCCATAAGCATATTCTACATCTTCGGATCGATGAAGATCTGTAAAAAAAAGTTGTCGCATAATTGTCCTTGACCTTGAATTTGAAGGTAAAATATTTTATTTTTATTTCATTGTATTCTACTTTTATCCCCATGATGCGTAGAATATAGTAAAAAAATATATTTGACCTCCAAATTCAAGGTCAAGGAGAGTTTTGCTGTACACCCTGTACATCGATTTCCACCAAATTGAGGGTGAAGAATCACGCTACGATAGCCGCAACATATAATTTCTTCACACCCTGTACAGAATCGCGTGATAGCACGAATTTCGGTTGCTTATTTTGCGTAACTACGAACGATGTTTGATCTCCGGAAAGTAACATGAAAAAAAGAATTCATTGAAAACAAGTTTCGAGATACTGCGATAATAGTCTAGAGAATCATACATAGAGAATTTGAAACTGCCGAATGAACGCGATCCAGTACGATCCATACGCTCAAGTGCACAGAATCACGCGATATCATGAATTTGTATCGCTTCGTTTCTGTAATTACAAATATGGTCTGATTTATGAACAGTAACTTTAGAAAATGATTTTAAAAGCCGTTCAATTTGCAATTACAATGAACCTATACGTACAGAGTGTTCCAGTAGTCGTGGTAGTAATGGCAAAATGTTGATTCTACTTGATAAAATAAAATTTTTAGTAATTATTCGGGTACCCAAAAATTTGGGGTTCCGGTCAGGTCGGGCCGGGTATTTTCCCCGGGTTCAGGTCGGGACCCAAAAATTTGTGATACTTAGGTAAATGTCAATGAAATCAAAATACTGTCTATATATTTATAAATAATTTCAATAATATTTGTATAAATGTATGTATGTATAAATAATATGAAATGTCAAAAGAAAAGAGAATAATCAGTGAAAATAAAAATAACAAGTAATTTCTTTCAAGAAATAATGAATATATAATTTAATTGGAAATAAATTAATTTAATTTTCGTATAAAATATTTAATGATGAAATTTTGTTGTTTGAAAAATAGATTATTTCTGAAATAACTTTAAAAAGTAAATTAAAAATAATGTTATATAAAAATTTTGTGAAACGGCCAGGTCTGCTCTGGGTAGGCGTGCACTATACGCAAATTATTCTAATAGACGTGGAACAAATGGGAAAGGGTTGACTATTTGATAAAATAAAATTGTAGCAATTATATCCAATAGAATAACAAATATTCAAACGGTGCTCCGTTTTCAAGAGAATCAAGTCTAAATAGTCAGACATGCGTGCATTATAGAAGAAATAGGGTTGTCGATGTGCTAACTCCTCTCCGATTTCAATGACCTTGAAATATGTTCTCAAGGTCACCATTCTTTTATGAATATCTCGTACACTAACGCAGACAGTCACAAACTTTCAAGAGAAATGTTGTTCAGAATAATGACGTTGACGACATATTTCAAGGTCATTGAAATCGGAGAGGAGGTAGCTCAAGTTTACTAGAAGTAGAAACGATAAGCCATGAACAGACACATGAGCCGATATGTATTAGCGTTATCTCGTCGTATCTTGCGCAATTTCGTACTTGAAGAAGGAAGTTCATTCCATACGTTTAGCTTATCTGTTCAGAATTGAATCACGTGGTTCCCGGTTACACCGTGAATACCGGCACACCTTGTATAAGGAAATTAGGTTCGTGAATGCAGCGATCGATTGCATAATTTTATCAGCATTGAACCGGGAATCATGAATTTGCGTCGCTCGTGTTGTGTCACGTTCGACGGGCCTATAAATACCTGTCCGGGACGTGGACTCCGGTTTAAAAAATGATGCTAGGCGGATTAGGTTCTCGATGACGCGACTTCCTGTTTCGCGGGGAACAAAACCGACGACGATGGCTCGATGCTAATTGATGGGCGGAGGAATTAGTCGTTTCGTTAGCGTCGCTCTGTATCACGTTTCGTCGTTAGCCCTGTTACGTTGGCCGTCTGAAAAATAGGGAAAGAACACACCGGCGATTTATATCGAGCGACCCGGTTCGAGCTGTGATCGTGAGTCAACGAGAACGAGCACGAAGGACTTAATTTCCGGACGTTCGCTTAAGCGGGCCCTTCACCCTTCCGTCTACGGTATTTTCCTCGGTCGACCGTACGTACGCTCCTCTCCGCGTCGATCAGCATTAATAGGACCAATGAATTAATTGATCCGTGGTACGGCCGACCCTTCGCCGGTTGTTCCCGTGACACACGCTGATCGCCGATTTCAATTTCGGTTTAAAGAGGATGCTGCGATATCGGAATCGGAACGAGAACTTGTTGGCACTTGTTGTGCTCGCACGCGAAACAACATCTCGCTCATTTATTGCGACAATGAACAAACCGATCTAGCACGGTAGGCATGGGTAATCGGCCCCCTGTGAAATTTTTTAAACTATTCTGGCTCAAAAATATTGTACTTGAAAGGGGTGATTCCTGAGGTAATTCGAAGTAACTTTTTTCTTTGCGAAAACGTTCTTTGTTAAGAAATTATTACCGAAAAACACGGACCAATGTTTCTTCCATTTGTGACCTTGAATGATCTTGAAGTCTATTATCTCGTACAAGAATGAATTCCTTTTGGCACACGTTTTTATATGATACGTTAAAGAGTTCAAGATCACTGTCTGTTACGTCGCGACCGCGTCGGTGTCGCGAGCGTTCGGATCGTTGCCCGCCAAATTAATATTAAGCAACTAGTTCAATACGTTCGAGTTATCGGAAGACAATTATTTGTTTACAGTAATAATAAAACACGTTAAAAAAAGCGATTCGTCCCGGACCTGCTAGGGGACTCGTCAGTAAGGCTAATCTAGCAGGTCCTGCCTTATACGCTAGCGCACGCGAGAGATTATGAAGAGTACGATCGCGATTTCGTTGGTTGTCCTGATCGCTGGACAATGAAAATACGCGACTGCAAAATATAACAAATCGTACGACCGCTTTACAAGACAACGGGCTCGTGCGTTGTACTTGTCTATCCGAGGACTGGAAGGTGTCACGACGTTCGAGCGTAGAATTCAACTGAGTGAACTTGACTTCCAGTCCTAACGCGATGAGGAAGAAAATGCACTGATTGGTTCCTGCCGAAAGTTGCATTTCCCAATCAACGCGCTTTAAGGTGCGTTTATACCAAGGTTTCCCGCGGGCCGCTTCCCGCGGGAAAATGCCATAAATTTGGAGCGGGTTGACGGGCCCGCTGTGGCCCGCTGTGCGTGGCAAAAAAAAAGGTCTCCACGGCTTCACGGTTCGTTTAGGTAAACTACCGATAGCTTCCCTTTAAGACATCATTGGAAAAGGAAATGTTCCTGCCACTTGGTGTGAATTCTTAAATAATAATTTAAAATAATTATTAGAAAATATATTAGACACATCTTTGTTCTGCAAACTTTTCCCCACCGGTTCAAGTGTGTGAAGAAATTTATAAATTCTTCCTCTTTGAAATTCCATTTTTTTCCCCATAATTATTAACAACTTGTTGGCATCTTTCAGGTGAATTAGGTTGGAAGAAAAGTTCTGTCGCATTTTAAATAAGCAAGTGATTTTGCTTGTACATCGAAAACACATGTTGCCTAGGAGTCATTGAGATACGGGAATTTACAGGTCACCTGAAAGATGCCAACAAGTTGTTACAAATTATGGGGAAAAAAATGGAATTTCAAAGAGGAAGAATTTATAAATTTCTTCACACACTTGAACCGGTGGGGAAAAGTTTGCAGAAAAAAGATGTGTCTAATATATTTTCTAATAATTATTTTAAATTATTATTTAAGAATTCACACCAAGTGGCAGGAACATTTCCTTTTCCAATGATGTCTTAAAGGGAAGCTATCGGTAGTTTACCTAAACGAACCGTGAAGCCGTGGAGACCTTTTTTTTTGCCACGCACAGCGGGCCACAGCGGGCCCGTCAACCCGCTCCAAATTTATGGCATTTTCCCGCGGGAAGCGGCCCGCGGGAAACCTTGGTATAAACGCACCTTTAGGCTGTTTATGTCTCGTTCCCGTAGCCTTGAATGAGGCCTTTGTACCGAGGAGTAGGATGACCTTTAACGAAGTCGACAACGGGTCTCGGTAATTTGACCCTTCTTTACGACCGCGGCGGTCCTTCGGAGGGACGATATTTATGACACACGAAATCGTGGAAAACTAAACATCTAGCAGATGTCTCGACTGGTCACCGAGTGCCGATAGTTCAATTGTTTTCAGTCACGAACGTGTCACAAATAATCTCCGAAAGAAACACACGTGCACGGTTCTTGAGCGACGGAACACTGTCCTTTCCAAAAAAAATAATGCAGATTTAATAAAATTACAGACACCATTGCTTGTAAAAAAACAGCATAACTTTTTCCTCTTTAATATTTTCGAATAACGAGTATCAATAGAGCAGTGCATTAAAAAATATGCGATTACATAAAAAAAACAAACAAAGTTGACCATCATATGACCTCTACGCGACCTCCTTTCCAAAAAAAATAATGGAGATAAAAAAATTAACAGATACCAATACATTACTTGCAAAAAGCAGTGTAACTTTTTCTCGGTTCATTTTTCGAAAAAAACGCTAGCTGGTAATGACGCGACCACCTTTGTATATCGTATGGTTTGATTTTTAATCCGAACGAACGCTTAAGAATTAAAATGTACAGTACATATGCTTAACTTTCGTTTTGGTAAATTAGTTCGTAAAAATGTGAATTGAAGACGCACACTTTAAGTATAACAATGGCCGATATCCAAGACTAATGGTAGAGCATCTGATCAGTACCAGGGAAACAGGCAGTCTCGATCAAGATAAAAGAGCAGCCACTCGACAGTGCCAGGTTCTCGGGGCGGAAGACGAAGAAGAAGAAAGAGAATTAAAGTTGCCTTTTTACCTTTCGTTCCGTTCAACAGGAATAAATCGCGTATCGCGAGCGCCGGCATTGATCGCTTTTCTCATTTCGGAAATGGAATACATCTGAAACAGGAAAAGTGTACAATCGGAATAAATTCCGAAAGAATGGAGCTGGCTTTTGTTAACGCCCCTGTGCGCGGCGTCGTTTCTCTTCGATTTCCACCCCCGCAACCTGACTATTTATTAAAGTGAAAGCGGAAATCGATGCAGTTACCACCGGTCGAGATTAATTGCCGCCCGATACCGTTATTTCCGGCAGAATTTTTCCACGGGGAAGCGACTTATCGATCATTGTCTTCGCTGGTTAATTTCCTTTCACAGCCCCTGTTAAATACATACATACTTTGTACTACCCCTTGAAGTGGTGCCATTTCGTTCGAAACACAACTTGTGAATCATATTATAATATAGACGCAGTTTAGGTGTACGCAAATGAGCACGACATTTATGAAAAATTTATCTTCGGCGACGCAAGGTGCATCCAGTCAGCCTGGAAGCTTGATCGTTGACAAATGAACCGTTTATTATGAGAAAGGGGCAGCACCATTTTTTTCAAAATTGAGATATTTAAGATAAATATTTTATATCGATCGTAAATTGTTGATCAAAACTTAGTTAATGCTATCGGCGCACGGGTTCGATCAATTGTTAATGATTAATGGCAAATTTGCAACTTATTTAACTTCAACGTTTCGGTCTAGTTTAAGACCATTCTCAAGAAAACAATTGCGTCTGTAATTTAATTATTCGTTATATTAATACGTTGTAAGTTAAAGATAGTAACACTACCAATACTTACTTGCTACATGCATGATGAAACAAATTTATTTTAACGAAAAGAGGAAACAATTTTTTTTAAGAAAAAATGAAAACACGTGCGAGTTCCATGTCGGTAGATATTGATTTTAATGGGAAGCACAATATAAGATTAAACGATTTAATAGGAAGCAGAAAATAAAATTACACGATTTAATGGGAACAGATTATAAGAGAAGAGTTCTCTCTGCCTTCTTTCACTCGACTAACCAAACGACGATGTCATTCTGGTTAGAGACAGAAAAACAAAACTGACCCTCGGTATCTATTTATTTTTAACATATGAAACTGAACATATGAAACCGTTGTGTCACAGCATTCATTTTTTGTTTTATTCTTTTTTTTTTTAAATACCAATAGTAGATCAAACAATGAGACAAAACAAATTGGTGTTATGGTAAAATTTTTATTTTTGACATCCAGATTGGATTTGACTTTACTAACATACAATTAAGATTGTATGTGATAAAGATAAATGTTTAATTATTTCGATAAAACGGCAAAACAAACAAAATTATATTTAACATATTAGAAACAAACATCATAAAACATTACTGGTTCAGTAATGTTGCGTAATATTCGTGTATCTTGGGTGTTTCATACCTAAGGTTTACACTAAGATGTTTAATCATGTGAATTGTTTCTAATAGTATTCTTTGATGTAAGTTTTTTCCTTTTTCTTCTACTTTTGCGTTTTCAAAATCAAATTTGTGGTCAAATACTATTGCATGTCTCGTCAATGCAGTAGTGTGTTGTGTTGGTTGTAAAAAGATGTTGCGTTTATGTTCTGTGATACGTGTATCGAAATGTCTTGAAGTTTGTCCAATGTATATTTCATTACATCCCGTACAGGGTATATATTATAATTTTTTAATAGTGGTAATTTATCTTTGATAACAGGAAACCAATTTTTTAGGCAATGTGGAATTTTGAATATTGTGCGTGTAATCCTACTTTTATAAAAATCCTGCTAATGTCATTAGAAATGTTTTCTACGTAAGGAACAATTATGGTGTTTTTCCAGTTTATTGGTCCAATCTTTTTACGTCTTTCTTCTTTTCTTTTTTCAACAACTAGAGGGTGATAAATTTCAAAAATGCGTTCTTTAATGATATTTGAAATAAAGTTGATCGGATATCCGTTTTGTTTTAATACATTTCTTATCAACAACAAATTGTTAGATCTAAATTCAGGATTTGATAGTAGGACCGCACGATCACTTAAACCTTTAACTAAACCTAGTTTGTGATGTAAGGGATGGAATGAATAAAAATTCATATATCTACCTAACCAGGTTGATTTATGAAACCAATTTGTTTGTAACTTTGTTCCTGCTCTAATTACATTAATGTCCAAAAAATTCAGACTTGAATTGTTTTCAGTTTCATGTGTAAAGTGATGTCTCTACATAACACCATAATTGTTCCTTATGTTGAAAACATTTCTAATGACATTAGAAGGATTTTTAGAAAAGTAGGATTACACGCACAATATTCAAAATTCCACATTGCCTAAAAAATTGGTTTCCTGCTATCAAAGATAAATTACCACTATTAAAAAATTATAATATAGTATACATAGTATACAATCTTAATTGTATGTTAGTAAGGTCAAATCCAATCTGGATGTCAAAAATAAAAATTTTACCATAACACCAACAAGGTATATAATAAGTTAAAGTTTGGTTGTAAAGTCATGTCACGTTTTCAATTCACCGCCAAATATCGATTGGTCAATACATCGATCAATGAAAAGTTGTCTTCTTCAAATGTTTTCCACAGTTTTGTCTTATTGTTTGATTTACCGACGTGGAACTCGCACGTGTTTTCATTTTTACTTGAAACAAATTTTTTCCTCTTTTCGTTAAAATAAATTTGTTTCATCATGCATATAGCAAGTAAGTATTGGTAGTGTTACTATCTTTAACTTACAACGTATTAATATAACGAATAATTAAATTACAGACGCAATTGTTTTCTTGAGAATGGTCTTAAACTAGACCGAAACGTTGAAGTTAAATAAGTTGCAAATTTGCCATTAATCATTAACAATTGATCGAACCCGTGCGCCGATAGCATTAACACTTTTTTTATGAGATATTTAAGGTTTTGCGCATCATACGATTGCAAAATATACATACAGTGAGTCCCACTGATATTCGGACGCCCTTAAAAAGACGATAACTTTTTTAATATTCGATCATACAACTCGAATTTTTTTTAGAAGTTAGAACAATCGGTTTTTACATAACGTGAAAAGAATTTTTGAAAAAATTGCAATTGGTCGGAATTGCAGAGAAAATACTGAAAGTTATATTTTACAACTTTGTTATGTGGGCTCATATTGAAAATGTAGAAAACACTGTAGAAAATTTTATTAACATCGGTCAACGTTGCAATGAGTTACAAACGTTTAAAGATGGTAACAATTGCAATTTTTCACGATTTTCGGCCTCTAACTGCAATAAATCTAAGGATTCGTACATGTTTCAATGCCTCTCGTTTTTTCCCACATCAACCGATTTCGATGAAACTTTTACAATGCATATAATTGACACAGATCTACAAAAAATATTTTTTAAATTTTCAATATAGATCCACATAAAAAAAGTTTTAAAGTGCAACTTTTAGAATTTTCTTTACAATTCCGACCAATTGCACTTTTTGAAAAACTTTCTTTTCACATCATGTAGTAAACTAATTGCTCTCACTTCTCAAAAAAAGTTAAAATCGTATGGTCCAATATAAAAAAAAGTTATCGTTTTTTTAAGAGCGTCCGAATATTAATAGGAGTCACTGTAGGTAGATGCCAAAAGTTCGATACGATTTTATAAGGCAGGCCTGGGAAACTACAGCTCTGAGAGTCGATGACGTAGAATCGGCAATCCCCACGCTGCATTGTACAATTGTACATTATTAATTACAAACAGAATGGTTTTAGTCGTTTTTTGGGTAGTAGAATCTAATTCTGGTTTTGCTATTTTCTAGAGAGAGTGATTCAATCTGAGAAATTAAAATTGCATTGTACAATTGTACATTATTAATCACGTTTTTAGGGAAGTAGAATCTAATTCTGGTATTGCTTATTTTCTACAATGAGAAACTACCATTATAGAACTACACTCATACAAGATCTTTCAATCTAACAAATTGAAACATTGCTAGCTAATCTCGAATGTGATTTAAAGCAATTACTTATGGACATACCTTCAAAAATAAATAGTTAAAGAGTTAATGTTAACGAAAATTACGATTTTTTCTGATTGGGAGTTGAACTCATAAAATTAAAAAAAATGAACTTAATTTGAAGAAAAGTTAGCATTGTAATTGTTATTAAATTATTATTAGTTGCACCACACAGTTTTCTCTCAACTCTTCATAAAACATTACAATTTTTTCATGAAAATTTGTATACATAGTCTACATACCTTGAAATAAGTACTGACAAGAGTTATAGTATGTTCGAAATTAAACTCGCAGCCACAGCATATCACCTAAACACAATATAATTTGAACTGGACTTTGTGGTTTAATTGACGGTACGTAGTGCGCCATCGGCCGCGCGTTCCGTGTTTACACGCGCAGTCCTTTTCTACGTTCAGCGCGACCAGCGAGGTCGCAAAGAAATAGTAGAACCACAGGATCTAAGAAGCAGTATGGACTCGAAAGTTTTTCTTGTATCAAGGCTTCACTGTATAAAGATCGTTAAAGAAAGAATCAACTCTCTATTTGGTTTCTATCATTTGAAATTGATGCAGAAAATTCTTGTTCAGCATAAAGATCTGCAGTATTCTAATCAATAGATTTATAGCAATTTTATGTAGATGAAATTCAAAATTGTTGGAAAATTTAAAAAATTGAAGTTGTCAATATATTATTTCTCCTCTATTAAAATCGTTAATAGAAGAAATAACATTCAATTTGGTTTCTATTTCTTGCAATCGATGCAGACAATTTATAGTTTGTATAAAGATCCGTAGTCTACTAATTAGTGAGGAGAGTTACTCTAAATGTACTATGTCAAGCATCAACAAAGTACAAAATTTTGTCATAAAACATTACGGCGCTGTCCTTTCCTACGTTCGGGGTGGTCGGCGAGGTCGCAAAGAAATATTAGCTCTACACGATCTAAGAAACACCACGGACCCAACGGTGTTTCTTAGCTCAAGGCTTTATTGTAAACGTTGACCCAAAGGTAGAATCACACTTTCCATATTGATGCACGAATAAGTTCATAGAATTTGGGAAAACCCGATGATAAGAAGCAACAAAAATTGAAAGTCCCGTCGTGAACGGGTTCGAACGTAAGCGTGTGAGCGCGCACGATGCTTAACAGCTTCGGAAATAGTCTTCGAACGCGTCCGTGCATTCCGAAGCATCGACGAACAGCCGGAGAATCGGAAAACAATTTGGGAATCAACGATAGTGGTTGGCTGGTGTGGAACTCTCATCGAAAGAACAACTCGTAATTAGCCGAAGGGACCGGGCGCTGAACGATGCCCATTAAAGGAGCTTGAAACTCCGTGCAAGTGAAACTGTACCGTCTCTTTCGCCGTGTGCTTTGTCTCTCGGTTTCGCGGACGCGAAAATAGGTTGCACAGGTGGTATGTGTATCGATCTCTCCTCCCTGTTTATTAAGGCATTCTAATAGAATCGGGCCCCGAACTTTCGGCTACATTGTAAGGGTTGAAACGTAGTGCCTTAATAACAGTCTCTCCCGGTCCTCGAGTACCCGGGGTTAATGAACATATTTTAAGTACCGGTTAAATGAGCCGGTAGTTGAAGTTATCCCGTAATTACGCGCGGAACCGAGGGAAATCCGCGAGATAATAGTCAGCTCAGCTAGAAGTTCGCGGATTTTCCGCTTGGATCGCGGGGGCAGGAGTGGAAAAGAGGGTAAAGGGGTGTGGGGGCAGAGCGGAGTTTTTGAATTCGCAGCAGGTGAATGGCGGCCTCAATCCACCGAGAACAATGAAGGAAACGCAAAGGAGTATTTGATAAGGCCACGTGCCAGTTAATTACCGGTCTCAGAGGCAACCGGTGACACTGCGCGCGGGGCTGACGCTGTTCCATATACGACAATAATTTTCAGGGTGCACCAAGCTAATCCACTTCATCCAATCCCTGAATAAGCTCGACCGAAGTAATTAACTTGCTGTGCTCGTTGTAACGAATAAACAACATCGTCGTCGGTGCTGTGACGTTGGTGTGTTGGTTGGCCGTTTTATTCAGCGTGTCATTAAATTCTGACGTCGATACTCTGAGGTACAGCCCCTTTGGCCCACGAACTTCGAAGCGAGGCGCGACGCCAGCGTCAAGGCTTCTTTTAGCTGCCCCGGAAAACGGAAAACTGTTGTCGCGATAGCTGCGAGCAGCACGTTCCTCGCGCCAGACCCAGGGACACGCAACGGGCGGCAATATTGAATCATTGGAATCCATTTTGCCAGGAAATCGTATTAATTGAGCTGTTCGCAGGTCAAATCGATTTCGACGACACCACCTCCCCGCGTTTTTTATATTTTACTGACACAGCGCAGCGCTTCGTTGATCCTTGACATAGTACAAGTACATTTAGAGTGACTCTCCTTACTAATCAGTAGACTGCGGATCTTTATGCAAAATTAAAATTCTCTGCATCGATTGCAAGAAGTAGAAACCAAATTGAATGTAATTTCTTCCCTTAATGATTTTAATAGACGAGAAATAATATATTGACAACTTCAATTTTTTAAATTTTCCAACAATGTTGAATTTCATCTACTTAATTCTGATATAAATCTACTGATTAGTATACTGCAGATCTTTGTGCAGAACAAGAATTTTCTGCATCAATTGCAAATGACAGAAACCAATTAGAGAGTTGATACTTTCTTTAACGATCTTTATACAGTGAAGCCATGATACAAGAAAAACATTCGAGTCCATGCTGCTTTTTAAATCCTGTGGTTCTACTATCTAAAAACGTAGAAAAGGACTGCGCGTGTAAACACGGACCGCGCGGCCGAAGGCGCACTACGTACTACGTACCGTCAATTAAACCACTAAATCCAGTTCCAATTATATTGTGTTTAGGTGATATGCTGTGGCTGCGAGTTTAATGTCAAACATAATATAACTATTGTCAATACTTATTTCAAGGTATGTAGACTATGTATACAAATTTTCAGAAAAAGTTAATTTTTAACATATTATTTAAACAAATTATTTTTTTAGACATTAGTTTACACTGATAGATTCGTCATTCGAAGACCCGCAAATTGGAATTTGAAATTGTGGTCCAGGCCTAATAGTTTCGGAGATATTCAATCAAATAGATTTTTCGACCCCAACTTTGAGAGCTATTTTCACCCCCTTAACATAAAAAAATATGTCGGCAGCTAAAAAGAAATACTTTTAACTCAAATACTTTTTTAAGTTCTATATCTATTGAAATTGAAATAAATAGGGTTGACAATATATTAAAACACGTGCACGGCAGTTTTGCGTTTAATAAACGGAAACGTACAATGATAGAAGTATATCGTAATGCGCTCCATGGTGGATTCGAAGGAACTAACACGCCGTGAACGTAACGACAACCAAGAGGACGAAAAACAAAAGAAACACCTTAGGTGTATACACAACGCGCGATGTACACATTTAAACACGCCGAGTCATTACAAGCATAAATTTCATCTCGAAATTTTCAACAATATCATACAAAAATTCCATTAAAATCGGCGTGCTACGATTGCGTAACCAACCTTCTAAGTTTTAATGCTCGTTTATAGTATTATCAGATACACACTACATCATTTTTTTTGCCACGCTTAGCAGGGGCACGGCGGGACTGTCAACCCGAACGAAATTTATGGGAAATGTCCGCGGACAGCTTGTCCGCGGACACCCCAATATGAATCGGCCTTAAATACTTCATTCAATAAACTTCATATACAATACATGGAACCCACAAATACACCTAACATAGTTATTTAACTCCTATTTCTGTAAATTAATACACAAAACTCTATATTCGCAATAATCATCTGCAGTCGTTCGATCATGCCGTCATTTTAATGTTGTATTATCTTCCATCCTGATTTTATGTATAAATTAATTGCACCACAAAGGAAAGAATTAACAATGCTTTTAATGCCATCCATAAAATACAAACCTTCATTTACACTGCATTGGATTAATGCACAGATTCATGCCAGATTTTGAGATGAGAACTAATTGAATTTCATTTTCAACGAATACAAGCTTCATTCGGTATTTACAACTTTTAAACCGCTCAGCCGTTTTTTTTTTACCGTTTTCCGCTCAACTTCGTTAGTGTTTATGTGACTCGCAGAATTCATTTGTCACATTATTAAAAAAATGAAATTTCATACACATGCGTTCGTTTATACTACGCTACCGACGCACAGTATACAAATCTTCATTTATGTTTTGTGTGCTTGCCAAATTGGAGAAATAGAAAAGTCGAAGAACTCTTTATTGCTGTTCACGGTGAACTTGTCGATTAGGATCCTCCCCACAGCTTTCAATGACATTGAAATATGTTGTAAATCCAGTTGTCGATGTGCTATCGCTCTTCTGATTTCAATGACCTTGAAATATGTTGCCAAGGTCATTATTCTTTTGCGAATATCTCGTAAACTAAAGCCGACCGACAAAAACTTTAACAGAAAATGTTGTTCATAATTATGTCCTTGACAACATATCTAAATCTCATTGAAATCTAAGAGGAGGACCCCAACCGACAAGTTCATCCTGTTCTGGAAGTAATCATCTTATGCAATGATAGCAATCAAAAGGTCAACTTAGCAAAGATCCGTATATACAGGGTGTCCCAAAACGACTGCGTAAGCGGGAAATCGGAGGTTCCTTGGGTCATTTAAAGCAACATTTCCAACCGCCTGCCGGCTCGCTGCGCTGGACGTGCCAGCAAGCGTCTAGGTCGCGCTCTGATTGGTCCGTGTTTTTCGTTAATAACTCCTAAACAAAACCGCGGACGCCATTTTTGTTAAGGAAAATGTCGCTTCAAATGACCCAAGGAACCTCCCATTTCCCGCTTACGCAGTAGTTTTGGGACACCCTGTATACATATAGTTACGAATTATTTCAATCGGAATAAAACAAAAGAATTTTAACGTTTCGAATCAACGAAGTTTCCTGAAGCTCTTTTTGGTCGCACAAAATTGAAAAGTAGCTAAAATCTGAGCTATCTGGGTCGAGTTTTCCCTCGGAAAAGTAAATGGACGTGCTAGAACTAAGAGTGACGTGTATCCGAAGCTAAGCAAGACGAAAGAGCCAATTTTCACAGATGTCGGATCGCCAGGATATAGATATAGCAATTACGTTTAATTAACTCCGGATCTCGCCGACAACGTGCCAGTTGATCGCCCGTTATCGATATCACGATAACGCCCGTTGAGTTGATCGGCGGAACAACCGTTGTTTAATTTTTCGCCGAGATATAGGGCATGGGACCAGCCGGCTGATGGATCGCGTTTATTCAAAACGCGGTTAATGACGCTGCCACAGCCTGCCCGGAAGAATATTTATAACGATAACATAAATCAGGAAAGTAATTAAGGAGCCACGGTGTTTTATGAGCGGGCGGAGGTTACGGCATTAAACGAACTTTTTAACAAATTTCAGTTCAATTTAGTCTTGAAGAGCGCGTCGCAAAGTTTCGTCGAACTTTTGAAATAGCTATCTTCCAGGAAGGGGAAAATCCAAAGAAATTATCGGGAAATCGAATTAAATATTTTTCGGATACATTGTCAACTTTACATATGTACCTATTAACTGTCAAATTATTTCACACCCACGCGATTGAATAGAGAAGTTCTATGTAAAATAAAAATTCTCTACATGAATTAATAAATAGAAGAGCTATACAGGGTGTCTCGCTTAAGAGTGACGCAACCCAACATTTTCCAGACCTAACCTAACATACTCTAAGCATAACCTATATTCTATATTATTTCTACAATAATCTATAATATTTTGTTAATATAGCGGTGTCTGAGGTCGCAATTCTGTGCTTATGGTTTCGTATTTGACCGAACAAGGATTACTTTGGGATAAGCTTGTAAACAAGGAATGATAGTTTCGAATGCTCATTAAATTGTTAGGGGGCGAGTAGATCGTGAACTTATTCGGAGAGGGACATGTCTTGCAAATTTTATCGTTCGGACGGTTTTATGTTCCGCTCGTCAGTCTGTCTGTTGCAAAAATAGTTGGTTTCGGAGACTAAACGCTCTCACGGTCTGCCAGTCGAATTAAACTTTCATAATTCGACATCGACCCCGACAGTTTCACCCAAGTGTTCAAAGATTCATGCCCCATCCCCCTGGTTCGCCGACGACCTAGCTGTCATCGCCCTCTGCACCGGAAAACGTACCAGCCGATCACGCAATCGTAATCCTCAACGATCGTCCCCCTTCCGTTTTTTTTTTACGCTTGATCCCGCCATGTTATTTTCCATACAAACTGTTCTCGGTTCTTTCGGTAAATTGTAGTGCAACTTCGGTTATGTTCTCTTCATGTAAGTAGACCGTTACCATTTTCCGCGGAGTAAAATCATAGGCTTATATTTCAGACGCATGGATCGATTTTTAAAGCGCGCATTTCAGAGCACAGAAAATGATCGAGCTTTGGACTGTTCTGAAAAATATAAGTTCCCAGGTCCTTCAGGATTCCCGACAACTTTTTACTGTAAACGGGCGACTTTTAAGGGTATCTGGATCCACCTTGTCTAGATATTATCAAGGTCACTCGGTTGACCTTCCAGAGGCTCTAGAGCAGAGTCGCCAGATTAAGACTTGTGTCCCCACTCTACCTTCCCCGGTCACGTGACGCGTTCCGTCTCAGTCTTCCATGTGTCAGAATGTCACGTGACTAATCCGTTACTAGCAGAGAGAGAGAGAGAGAGAGAGAGAGGGAGAGGGAGAGCTCTGTTCCCTTCACTCGAGGACCTTGTACATCAAAGCCGACCCTCATTACAATTCATGCAAACGTCACGTCGCGTCGCATCGTGGACAATTATCTCGAAAATCGATTCGCCTATTAGCTTTTGCTCGCAGACGTACGGCGATTTTGTCGAAGCAGATTGTTTTACTTGGAATCGCACGACGCATCAGCAATTAGACCTAAGTTCTTTCTTTCCCCTCCGCAGTTTTCCTGGTGGCGACCACTCTCCTCATTTCCTTCTTCTTTTTTCTCCCCCCTCAAAAGTTGAGAACTTCTCAAACTGTTACCATTTCGACCGCGCAAACTTCTCCATGGCTGCCCCCATCCACTCCTTTGTCCATAAATTATCATTCGTCTGCAGTCTCGAGATAGTTTTCGCCCGTAGATCAACAGTTTTCCTCGTGGTACCTTACACGTGAAAGGACTCGCGATCTGTAACCTTGTTTCCACGTTTTCGTCCGACGCGACGTCAAAATTGAATCCGACTTGAAGAGATGTTTTCCCACTACTTGAGGAGAAAATTTGTAGAGCATGATATTCTAGGCTAACTTTCGAATCTTCATACTAGCATACTTTGTGTACCATTATATAATAGCTGTCTTTATTCTAACATTTCTTGGATGTTAAAAATTTGCAACTTGGTGAACGTCCATATCGTCAAAGTCTTCGTTTTTCAACATGGTTTCGATATAACACGGTGGAAAAATTGAGACAGTCCTCCTATAACACGGTTCCCAGGTAGCATGATATACTAACCTTCGACTATCCTCATATAATACTTCTCCAACAGACTGTATCGCCGACATAAACGAAATTTCCTTGAAAAGGGTGATTCCTACGGTCATTTCAAATAACTTTTTCCTTTACGAAAATCTTCTCCGCGGCTTTGTTGATTCCGGCTCGACCAATGCCAACGCCGCGCTCAGCGAGATCTGTCGCCAAACCGGAATCCTCTCGCTATAACCCCGCCTCTTATTGGTCCGTGTTTTCCGTTGATAACTCCTTAACGAAGTCATGGAGAACATTTTCGCAAATGAAAAAGTTGCTTTAAATGACCTTGGGAATCGCCTTGTTCAAGGAAATACGTTATCAAGACACCCTGTATAGAGGTCATTCGGTAATACGTAGCGGAAAATTCTAAAAGAGAATTGCAAAAACTAATTCCTGAATTTTTTCATTTAACTTCTTATCAAGAAATTCTAGCAGCATAAATTTGTATTTTCCTGTACGATAAAGATGAACACTTGAACTGAATAATAATATCCATTGAAAGAAGTTCTTTTTTTTGTCGATAACATTGTCTTGAGAAAATTGACTACATCATTTTATCCGTTAACGTCATACTTTCTACAGCGGAAATGTCGATGGCAACTACATACACCTTTCCAACGGTATAAATGTTTTTGCGTAATTCTCATCCTATGAAATTTTATAACTAAAAAACAAACCGTGTCCCAATCTTTATGACAGTTCCTTAATTCGCGAAATCCGCCCGCAAGAGCACCAGAAAACTTTGCATTGTTCCTAATACTTCATCATCGTTCCAATACTACTGTTTCATGCTTATTAAAACCACTTCGAGCGTTGCTTCAACTTCCACCCTTCTATCCGGCTCACTTTATTCCCGTCCTATAGTGATAATTGCCTCCCGAACATGAATTCCATCGGGCCAAAGGGAGAAAAAGACGAAGGCTAACGGTGAAAGGAAGCTCATCATCCCTCAGCGAGAAAGATAATCTCTCTTTACCCTACCTCGTGCCGCTCAAAAATCAAAGCCGCAGCAGGATAGCTGACGGACAAGGATACTCCGACATTAATATTTGATGCCACAACTTTGAACCTAGGTACCCAACCTGTTCTCGCGCACTAGGGGCGGGACGCGTACGTCAGATCGCTCGCATTACGCTTGAATTATGTAAAAACATTGATTCCAAGATATGCTGGAAATTTCGCTCCAGTTGGTAGTCGCGGTTTTCTGCTTGTTGTTTGGTTCCTGGAAACTATTGCAACGTATCAGCGAACAGGATTACCAATTGCGCTGCTCCTACTTCAGAGTAATGAAAAGGTGGTTCGTTGGAACGGGAGCATTAACCTTGGATAACGTTAGTGTTTTAAGTGCAGCGGCCCACTTCATGTATGTATAGCCCTCTAGGTTCGAGGTTGGCGTCTTAACCCTTATACTCCATTTTCTAGAATTCCCTGTTCCTGGAAACAAAAAAATATTTGAATTCACTCTGATCGCGTTGCAACTCGATCTATAGTAAAAACTTGATTTAAGGAAACTATAGGATCTAAGAAAAAGAATATCCCCACCACTGCGGGGCATACTACGCGAGGGGCCAAGATGTTCGAACTGCTTCGGTCGTCGAGCAGTGTCAAGTGTAAATTCGCGGGGTCGGGTATATCGGTGTGAACCACTACTAATCCAAATTACAAAACTCCTTTATTTCTCATTATTTTTTTACGGGACTTTGATCAACATATTTGTGGCATTTTTCTGATTAAAATGACACTAAACACATAGTTGTTGATATTTCTTTTGAGAGATCAATATCTTCAGCAATATATCAGCAACTCATGCCTGGCTTACTGTCAGGGTCGAACAATACTAGGCCGTTGAACTCGTCTTGACAATAATATTATGTACTAAAAAATATGTATATGTGATGCTATTTAAAAAAATGAAAGTGGTATTTTTCATGAACAAATTTCTTTTTTCAATTTTTTTTATTGTATTCTGTATCCGACTAAAAACTAATTAATGTTGTTGCAAACATTTTTTTATCGGGCAACAGGAAGTGACCGAAAAATCGAGGCAACGGTTACGTGGGATAAATTTTGATACATAGTGTACATACCTTGAAATAAATATGCCGACATTCATGTTATGGGGGTGAAAAAGCCCTCAAAGTTGGGGTTGAAAAATCTATTTGATTGAATACCTCCGAAACCATTAGGCCAAGACGAAAATTTCAAAATCCAATTTGTTCATATTCGAATGACGAATCCGTCAGTGAAAATTAATTTCTAAAAAAATAATTTGTTTAAAAAATATGTTAAAAATTAACTTTGTTTTGGCAAAATTTTTTCATTAAACATTACAATTTTTCCCATGAAAATTTGTATACATACCTTGAAATAAGTATTGACAATAGTTATATTATGTTCAAAATTAAACTCTTAGCATATCACCACATATTCTTTTTATCCCTGATCTGTTTTGACAACAAATCGTACGATATTGTAGCAGATAAATTGCATTAATCATTCTTGTAGAGCGTTATAATGATAAAGTGTTTCGACATTTTAGAAATTTTTGTAAAATTAATGAAATTGTCTCCCTCGTTGTTGAAATTGACTTTCTTTAAAGAACATGCTTTCTTGAGAAACATAGCCGTTTAGCGGACGGAACGATTTTACATTTCGAGGGAATAATATCGCGTTGGAAATACATATACGTACATATGTCGAACCGATGAACAGTCCTGAGGAAACAGCTCGGACTCGAGGATCATTTGCCAGCCGGGGCTGTCCCTCTGTGATTCTTTATCCGGGTTCCCATTGAAACAACGTATCGAGCCGGGACCGCGTTATTCGCTGGCCAACTGTTCGCGAGACTCCGTTCGCTAGGTCAAAAAATATTTTCACTCCGGTTACACCGTCAGCGGCGTATTTTCCCTGCAAACATGAAACTCGACCGAGTACGCAAACATCCGTACACGGGGGAACGATTAGCTGACATTTGACAGAAGCATAAATACCGGGAGCGGGACACGTTAGATTCCGTTAATGAGCGCGGATCCGACGACCGGGGGAATTAATGGAACGCGGCTGCTTTCGCCGGTTAAATATATTTCGGAATTTCGCGCTGCTCGCGAATATGCCCTGCCCGTTACTTTTCCGTCTGACACTGCCTAACCCAGACCTTATTACACGCGACCTTCTACCATTGATTACAGGTTAATTGGATTTTATGCTGTTTTAACAAACCGATTATGTTTCTATTAGAACTTTCGAGTTTCGTGGAAGCAGCGTTATGAATCGTATTTGCAACGATTCCGTTCGTGAGTGATTTATTTTCGTGGAAATGAGCTTAATGCTTTATAAGACGGAGATATAATGTCCGCGGATCAAGGGCGTAAACCATGAAATGTGGTTATTGCGCGACAAGAGCAGTTTCCAGACCATTTTCCTTTAGATTCTCCTGCTGTTGCCTTTAAATGCATTTGTTATTGTAGAACGTCTTACTGTTTCTACCTCCCCCGTTATATTGGGTGGAGCAAAAATTAGTAGCGTTTTTAAATGAAAATTCAGAGATGCGATTAAAATATTTATTTATAGATTTATTCAATAACACATTTCTCAGTCGCCACATGAAGGGAGGGAGCCAGGGCCGCCGCGTGCGGTTGTGCAGGTTGTGCGCCGCACACGGGCGTATCGCCCAGGGGGCGCCGAGGTATCAAAATAAAAATTTTTTGAACTGAAATTAATTAAAAAAAAAAGGTCAGTTATTGTGCTCCTGGGAAAGGGGGGCGCCAGATTTCTCCTTGCACACGGACGCCTCTTACCCACGCGGCGGCCCTGGAGGGAGCACGAATTGAAGGGCAAAGTTACCCTCCATCTGTCAGTATCGGATTAATCACGTGACTTGTGACGCATGCACGACAGAGACTTGGTTCCACATGCGACCATCAGTACACAAGATTTTCATGCATGGACCATCAGTAGTTAAAAACTACATTTTACCAATTGGTGCCTATTCGGAAAAAGTGCTGGAAGCGTCACACAAATTATTTAGAAAATATAGAACAGAATACAGTCGAAAAAGCTCACGGATAAAACAAATGAGAACATATTTGACAGGATGATGGTACATTCGGATCCATATATATTTCTCAGAGTGATATTCAACCTAAAATATTTAAGAAACGAATACCATCTGAAGTTTTACCACTACTAATGGATGTATCAATAGAAAATCAATGTATCTATTCTGATTCTCAGGATGAAACGTAGTACAAATAAACGGATTAAGAAAAGTATTTATCATTTCTGTTAATATTCTTATATTTGTTTCGTACACTTCACTAATTTAAGAATATAAACTTCTTTTTATGAATGAACATTTGTTTGAAACATTGATGTTTCAATTTGATGTACAAACAAATGTTCATAGATTGAAAAACGTTTACATTCTTATACAGATATATAAAATAACTTTTTAAATAAAAATTTATTTGTTTCTTCAACGGTTAATTAAAGTATTAATCTAACATTAAATTCCTGATCAGCGACCCCAGAAACCTTAGTACACGGTATTTTTAGAAAGTATTTACTGATCTTCTAGTGTTTTTAATGCTTGGCCAGCTTTTGGACGTTTTTGCAGACTGTAGAACTCATCACGTGACCGGACCGCGGCGGAACCGTGAGTAATAGCATCGTAGGTGGAAGGGAGGAAGGTGGAGTGGGGACACAAGCCTTGATCTGGCGCCACTGCATTTTTCTTGTATTCGAATTTTCAACCGCGATTAAAATACCATGTTCGCTCTAATAAAAATCGTCTCTAGCTGACATGACGCAACGTGCGATTAATTTCAAAATAAGACTACTACGATTCCATGGCGATATTACCAACTGGCGCGGCGAAGGCACGGAGACCCGTATTCCTTTGCCTTTATTTCCGATTCGATCACGAGGAGACGGAACCAACCGATTGAAATAATATGAGAATCAATTCCAGCATCGGCTGCCGACCTGTGTCGTCTAGGTAGCCTCTCTTTCGGTGAATTGAAAATCAATTTAGCCGCTGCTGATTTTATTTCTGCTTACCGCGTTGCTCGCAACACCGCCCCGCCAGCTAATTAATCACGGCTGGTGTTCGTAGGCAAGTACTTTCAACGGAACGCGTTCCGCGGTTAAACACGTCGGGTAATACGGCTGTTGGTTATGTTATCGCTGCGCTCAAGCGGACCTTTTGAGGATTAATCGACCATTACGCATCTCCGAAAATTTATTACAAGCTTCCATTACTTTTTGTTATTATTTTTGCGAAGCCAAATGACGATTTCATCATTTTATCGAGCACTACACTGAACGGTTAAATGAACGTTTAGCAATGTTCGATAATAATTGTTTGCTTGTTAAATTAATGTTTTCAGTCGTTTACAAATAAAAGTAGACGTATGGAGTACTAAAGTGAATTCATTGCTCATGTTTGCCCGTGTAATAATTAATTTTATTGTAGTTTCAATAAATACATTCAGCGAATTACAAATGTATTCGTATGAAAGTATTTTAATTTTCGCAATGCTTCGATACAAATTTAGCAGAGCAAGGATAATTAAATAGTAATAATGTTAATTTTTTTTCATACTTTTCAAGCCCTTGAAAGTTAACCCTTAACACTCGAGTGGTGACTCGCAATTTGAGGGACACTACCCAAGTGTAACACGTCGATTTTAATGAAATTTATACAGGACATAGTTTGTTGAAAAATATTTGACACTTTTTTTTTTTTTTTAGCTGCTGACATTCAGGTTAATGGGGTGCAAATTCTTGCGCCTACGTGGTCGGATAATGTTATGTATTTAATAATTATTGTTAAATGACAAAAACAAAAAGATAATAGATTACGTACACAAAGTTATATAAATATTGATAAACAATTAATAAGAAATATTGCAAAAAAAAGATGAATTTTTTAAATATTATTTAAACAAATAATTTTTTCTGAAATTCTTTTATACGGCTACATTCGTTGATCGAAAACGCATAAATTAAAAAAAATGATTGTCCTAGACCCTCTAGTTCTTGAGATATTAGTAAAAATAGGATTTCCACCCCCAACTTTGAGGGCTATTTTCACACCCTAGATATGGATCATTGCAGATACAAAAAATACGTGTCAAATATTTACTAAGAAACTATATCTTGTATGAATTTCATTAAAATCGGCGTGTTACACTTTGGTAATAATAATGTACCTTGTCAGAGTCACCACTAAAAATTGCTGTTGTTACGAGCCAGGGCCGTGAAGTAGCACGAGTGGCCGACGAGGTGTTATTACTCTTGGGTTAAGGTTTTAAGAGTGCAGACGAACCTGATGCGTAACCAGAGTGCTGCTAGGTAGCGGACGAACCTGATGCGATAATCAGGGAGCCGCCTAGGATAGTTAAGAGTGCAGACGAACCTGATGCGTAACCAGGGTGCTGCTAAGGTGACGGACGAACCTGATGCGATAATGAGGGAGCCGCCAAGGATAGTGGGTGATTCTTGTGTTGGATAAGAGTGCAGACGAACCTGATGCGTAACCAGGGTGCTGCTAGGTAGCGGACGAACCTGATGCGATAATCAGGGAGCCGCCAAGGATAGTTAGTGGGCCTCGTAACTAGTATAATTTAATTGATACAATCCGAGCGGTAAGATTGTATCGTGTGGGAACGTTCAATTACTAGATTAGGATTTTGGTCAATAATTAAGGGTTTAAGAAAGTTGCACGATTTACCAAATAACACAAATATATTCTAATAAAGAATGTGTATGTACAATTGTGGTGTCGCGACTGTATTGAAGTAGTAGTATATGTTTAATATTATTACCTAAGATGCTCGGTTTTGACGCACTGGCAATGCGGGGGTCTCGAAGTCAACTTAAGAAGAGCCTAATAGATTTAATACCGGACTAGCGGAATCTATACGGTTATATTTGATCGAAGGGGAACTTTAGCCCGATCTCACTGGAAGTGACTTTACGAGATGCAGCACGACGTGACACGGTTTGAGTCTACGAGAGTACTAGCCCCCGAGAGTAAAGACGCAAGGGTTTATATATCCCTAGAATGAATGGAACACATTGTTCATTATCTGTATCACTTAGGGCCAGACTCTCGTTTTTTTGTCACTTTCAATTAAATCGGGTCCGAACTCGGTCTTCGTTAAAAAGGGGTTAACTATGATATGAAAAGGTTATCTAGGGCGCTTCCTTCCAGAGACGATCCTGAACAGATTCCTATGAAGAATTTAATAGGGAACTGTTCTCTATCCGTCACACTGTACACCATTATTCAAAATATTGTTTACATATTATTAAATATGTTGGCATCTAATCCATTAGAGAAGAAAATTAGAATGGAATTATTCTAGGTTGGAAGAGATGTTTAATTTTCGAGTTAAAATAGCTCCGAGTGCAAAGGGTTTAAAAACGTAACAAAATCAGCAATTAAACTGTCGTGATTCTTTTAATTACCGACTTCCTTCTTTGATTCTATTCAAAATTAGACATTTCCAAGCGATTAATATTAGTCAACATTAAGGATAATTTATTAGAAAATATAAGGAGAAACAGAAAAAGTATGTCACTCGAAGATATTAATAATTTTCTTGGTGTCTATATCTCAAATAAGGAGATAGCTGAAATTACGGATACCATGAAATGACCATTTTTATTGTGTACGAGAGTCTCGTCAATTTTTATTCTTCGAACACGTCCCCAAAAACTGTTATACCTAGTTTCTTTCTGTGAGAAGATCCTCATAAAAATGAGCTCTTTCCATTAAAGTACCCTCTTAAATTCGCAATGCTTGGCGTTACTTTCTTAAGCCCCCTGGATAGAAAATAACGAAAATTATTTCTCATATTTCGAAAGATTCCACGAAATTGTTTATTATCGTCTAAGTCTGCAAGATTGCTATTAAACAAGGAATTTCTCCGCGCTCTCGAGACCCACTATCATACTTCAGACACAAAGGAAAAGAAGCAGTGGCATTTACATCTGAGATGTTCTTAGTCAGTCGCTCGGATAAATGCATTTAATCGGAATAAGAGATCGAATGATAAAAGACACAATAATAAAAAATTAATATACAATGTGATTTATTAAGGTGGACAAAGTTATTGTCCCACCCTGTATCAACCCTATAAGCTAACTCATTTTACGGTTAGTGAAAAAAAGCAACAAGACTAGAAAGAAAACGTAGTTAACGCAACGAAGATTTCGATTGACGAGGACTGTCAAGCTCGTCGCCCAAACGAAAAATCCAATTGGGGTTTTCTGGAATGACGAGGAAACGCTGCCATTTTGCGAGACGCGGAACCGTGCGAATATGTACAGAAATAAATAGTAAAAGAGCAGAAGCTTGGCCGTGTAGTTCGGCTTTAACCGGCATGGCAGAGACGGCACAGACGGACGCTTAATTATCAGTCTTATCGTGCTCTGTCTCTCCACTCGCGTAACTTCCTTGAGATCAACGGCTTTCCAGGGAATCTCGCTCGGAGTTAATCGCGGCCCGATCTAATTAGTGACGTGACGACGACGCTGCATAACCGGGAGTGCACAGCTCGTCAACACCGACGAACGCTGGTATTTCGTCGGCGACCGCAGGCACGCGTGCGATGGACACTGTTGTCCACCAAGCAATCCTTTTCGCACCCTAAATACACTATCGAATCCGAATAGTACGTTTCACTGCGATATTTTTTCCCAAACAGATTAAAATACGTAAAAACAAATATTTTGCCCTGAAAAAACTGAAACTGATGAGAATATTCCACTTCATAAGCGTTTATGATGAATTTCTATTTTCCATCCATTTTTACGTTTATGACCTTGAATGACTTTGAATGACTATACAGGGTGTTCAGAGATTTCCTAGCCAGCGTTTTTCTCGTAAATGACTGGTTTAAAAAACAAAATGAAAGAGGAAAAAGTAGGACTGTTTTTTATACGCAACACAATGGCGTATGTAATATTTTTTGAGTTTATACTGTTTTGTTAGATATGAAGGTGACTTTCAATTTTTTAAATGAAATGCTATACATTTTTTTATATCAGATGAAAGCGTGTGTCTAGACGAATTCATCCGTATACTGCAGTGACCTTCAAGAGCAAGGTAAAAAATGGAAGAAACATTTTGAATATTTCCTACCAAAACATCATCTGATTCGTATGAATAAGGAATACATACCTGTAAACACATTGGTATGAAAGCATACAAAATGTTTCTTTCATTTCTGACCTTGCAGGACCTTGAAGGTCATTGTTCTGTATACGGATGAATTCGTCTAGACCAGCGATGGGCACGGTAGGGGCCCCTGAGGTGCTGGCTTCCCCCACCGACTACTCTTTCGTGCAGCGCGCACCTTCGCCGCGGAGCGGTGCCCCGCGCTCTTCGTTTCCCCCCTCGTACGAAGGAGTAGTTGGTGGGGGAAGCTTCTTGACTGCCGCAGTCATAGCTGCCCATCACTGGTCTAGACACACGCTTTCATGTGATATAAAAAAATATACAGCATTCCATTTAAAAAATGGAAGGTCACCTTCATATCTAACAAAATAGTATAAACACAAAAAAATTACATACGCCATTGTGTTGCGTATAAAAAACAGTCCTACTTTTTCCTCTTTCATTTTTTTCTCATAACAGTCATTTACGAGGAAAACGCTCGCTAGGAAATCGCTGGCTAAGAAAGGTGGTCCTATATTGCAAAAAACCGAGTTGACCTTCAAATCTCCTAAGCACCTCCACCTGAGAAAACGTTATGTACACGACGTAATGGACCCCTCGAAACCATACAACTTTTGTCTGAAGCATTTCACTCTATCTTAATAAATGTTGAAGTTGTACAGGTGGCTTGTCTTAGGTGACTCACCCTGTATTGCACACCTGGTAGAGAATCCACGAAACGTTGTTTCTATTACGATTTTGGTGTTACGGTCACAATTGGTGTGAAATATTTGCGCATTTTACGAAGCAAGATATAGGTAAAATGTACCTATACATATTACTGCGGGTGTACGTTTTACTGCGGTATTTTTCCCAATGAGATTAGAATATGTAAAAATAAATAGTTTATCCGGAATAAATTTATAAAATTCAATGAGGAAGTATTATGAATGTTATTGCATTGTGTAGCTGTGCGAAAAATACATTCAGATGTGTATAATAACATGACCTATAATTAACCTTGGTCTTTGAAAATTAAAGTGAACACTCCGGATAAAATAACCTCGAGAAAAAAAAACATTTGCAAAGAATTCACCTTGTGATACCATTTATATTGCATTAAAAACAATTGTTATGTCATCACAAATAAAGGAGATATTTAGGTGGCTACATTTAGATGGCCACATTTAGGTGGACCACGATATATTCTACTACCTAGTTCTAGTTACTAGTTGATACAAAGAAATGAAATTGCATTGTAAGCGCCTCGGAAATGTCGTCAGGTCGTTCCGGGATGAACCTCCCGAAACACAGAATCGTGCGGTCATAATTTTGTGGATTTGCCAGCCAACATCCGCAGTTAGTCAAAGGAAAGTACAACGACGGTATTCGACGTGCTTATTAGCAGGAACCCGGTATTGCCAGTAAACCGGGAATTCCGAGGCGATAATTATTTAGAACTAAATGTTACATGTATCTCGAACAGAGATACGTATTTACATACTAATTAGGCAGATGGCTGTTTGAAGTTTACCATTCGCGGTTTACGATTGTATTATCTTGTGTTCTCGCGGGCGTACGGGAACGTTGTTTAACGTTACCGTTTGCATTTCTGTTCACGGAATATTTCTTTTATTGCGCAGCTTAACGGGGGCTCTCGTTACGTGTAACATTTCTCGTATTTACCGCAATAAGTAGTGATTCCCGTATTTTACCGGACGCTTTTCTCTCTCTCTCTCTCTCTCTCTCTCTCTCTCTCTCTCTATCTTCCCCCTCCACCGTGCTTCCAACCCCTCGCGGAACGCAAGTGCACGCGATCCGCGAACTTTCGCGACGCACAATGTACGCAGCTTTGCGTCGAATAACGACGAAACTCGAGACACAGCGCGGTACAAAATTTAAACAACCTTAATTAAGCAGGCTTTCCCGTGGAATACCTATAAAAGTGACTTGTAATTGTACAGTGTTGGAAGAAAAATGCGAACCTTTAAAAATAAGCGAACATTGGAAAGAATAATTAGGAGACTGCGGATTTTTCTGTGAAATAACAATTATCTTTTTAATTTTTAAATAGCTAAGTAAGTGTTAAAAACTGATAAGATATTAACAAAGACATAAGCTGTTCATTACGGAAGGAACTTACGGGACAACCTGATATTATTCTTTACGCTCTTCGTTTTGTAATAAATCTAAATAATATAAATCTGTGTTATGAAAAAGAATTTGTTCTCCCATAAGCACTGTTATTGTTTATTTCATGAGCAGTGTAGCTTGCGGTAGTCTATAATCTATAACTATAAATGTTATAACAATAAAACTAAAAACACCTATTTTTAGCCGCACCAAAATTATGTGACAATGTTTTTTTGTGAAAACTGAATACGAATAATTTAGTTTTGTTATTCATTGTCACCATATACAGCCACCTTTATTTTTTATAACTGTTTGTGGACTGTTTAAAGTTATAAAAAATAAAGGTGGTTGTATATGGTGACAATGAATAACAAAACTAAATTATTCGTAAAAACTATTATATATACATATATATATATATATATATATATATATATATATATATAATATATATTATATATATATAATATTATATATATTATATATATATATAATATTTTTTGCTGAAGAACGTCACCTTTAAAATGTTCAATTTCAGTATCCGCTGCCATCATAATTGATAACGGATTTTTCAATTTTTTTCATTGTCGAGGTTGATGGACGGAAGAAATAAAATTATACCGGATATTGATGGAGGATAGTTCATTTTTTCAGATAAAACGCCACTAAAACCTTCGGACCAGGTGTATTAAAATTGTGAATTATCCGTTTTACTTGAAACATTAGTTACCATCGACTATTTAATAAATTTTAAATGTTTATGCGGCTGAGAATTTTTCAAAAATTGTGTAATAGCAATGACAATATTGGTGATGATTCAACAAACCATCCTCCGGAACGTGTTCCAATCAATCCTTTCGGGATTATTGTTTACACGAAGATTTCCAAGTTCTTTGTTAACATAACTCATTGTCAGTCATATAAGAATCATACTAGTGGGCTTCCAGGTAAATAATGTGCAGACATATGCTTCTTTGACAAGAACGTGAGAACTGTGATACAGTAAAAAGATGAAAAGAATCGAAGAATATTAATATTGTCAATATTATAAAAATTATTAATAAAAGAAAGAACTGTCCATGTAGGTCTAATATCTTGCAATTTTGCAGAAAAATGTTAATGTTTCCATAATGATCCGCAGTCTAGGAATGTGTTAATAGGAGTAGACAATTATTGAATCTTCTGAATCACAAGCTGCAAATCAGATCCTGTGTGAACGTCGGTTAAGTGATAATTCAGCAACTAGAGGCAACATTGTCAGGATCATTGGTCCTGTGTAGACATCCTAGGGCATGAGAGGTTCCAATCGGTGGCCACTCGCAATTAGATACACACTTGCACGGTGCGTCGTGTTGTTCGGTTAGGGCTGAGAACTATACAACGTTTGCCCGTACGGGCAGAAATTTCCTTCCCCTGAGTGGGACCCCTCACAGCCCAGTTGTTTTATTTTGTGTAATTGATTTAAGCTGCTTTGCCTTCTTAGATTAGTTCAAAGTTATATAACTTGAAAATAAAAGGTCCTAAAAAAGAATCTTTTGTTTTCGTTAGTGGAAGCATTTATCTTTCAATTAGGCAACTAATTTTTTTTTCTGTAAACACCGAAAAATTGACTTTATGCATATATGAGTACATATTACCACTGAATCAGCCTTTTTCCCCACAGTCGCAGCTATGCTACATACGGCCTACCCAACTTCGCCAATACACTTGCCCGTAGCTTTGCCCGTAGCTCTGCCCACGGTCATCGGCGGGCGCCCTTGTCCGCATGTTGAACAACTCCGATTTGAGGTCACAGTTAGGGAAACCGTCCATAGGCGACGCACTGTCTTCGCGTTTCGAGAGTATATGTATGTATATCCCGGCCGCCGGCTGTTATTATGTACCAGTCGTCCGTTACAGGGAATGCAATTTCCAATATTTTGTCGAGAACGGTGGGTTGCATCGGGGCTAAGGCCGGCGTTACTATCTGAGAGCAAAACAATCGTAAATCCGTGGCGAAGAGTTGAATGCAATCGTAAACCCGGCGTCATGAATTCTCGCGAGTTGATATAACGGCCAGGAAAAATATCTACGAAATATTCGGAGTCATTGGCTCGGCACACCTGCTCGGTTGTCAGACATTTCCGTTTATTGCAATATGAAATGGTCGATGATCGCGGAGTCGATACCGAGTTCGTGATAAAGGTTCGTCGTCTAGCGTAACCTGCACACTGCGTTCGTTAAAAAATTGGTGTTGAAATCGATGCCACAATCCAACAAAGTTGAAATAAATATCACTTTTGTTAGATTCTGACAACTTATTTATTCCGTGTGACTCCGCGTCCTATAAATGAGCCGTTTGATCATACCACGAGTTTTCCAAGAAAACGTTTAGAACAATGATGTGTTTATGAACATTAAATGGAGTTACACATTCATGATTAACAAATTATAAGAATCGCGGATAGAAATAAAAAATGATTTGCTAGTTTGAAATTTATATGATCATCGGCTGAATGCATTAAAACGGGGCTCGGAATTATTGACTCGCGACGCGAAGGCCGATTCTCGAAGGCTACGCCCCCTCGGCCTGCTCGCGCGTCTCGCTCCCCGTGGCAGCACTTAATTCTTGAGCCTGGTCAGGCGCGTACCATAGGCGCTATTCGTGGCGCAATAGGGCGACACCCGCATCAATAGCGTGTTTTTTAGTCAGTGGTATCCCTTGTAGGCCTATTCCACTATGTCGCACGATAATTTCGGACAATAGCTGTAGAAAATAAATTTGGAAAATAAATCTCGTTTTTTTTTGGTTCCTTAACAATTTGAATATTTTACATAAAAACACATAAAACATGGTTTCCATTCATAAAAATGACGTCTATATGCAAAATAAAGAAAAAAAGTTTGTGTCCTAACTTATACGGCACGAGTGTCCCAACCTTTACAAAAAACGCCATTTCGAAACACACAAAAAATAATTCTTTTTGCACATTTAAACTACATTAAATTTCCAACAAATTAGATATATTTGAGCAATCAGGATTGACAAATTTTCAGTTGAAAACGAATCAATAAGAAACACAATACAACTTTTTCGAACATATTTTTAGACTTGTTGCTTCTAATGCTCATGAAAACTTTGTTTATAAAAAGAAATAAGGTTGACAACTATGACATTGGTGTTTCCTGTGCGTTAATGTGGAAAAAACCACTGTCCCAACTTATACAGTGTCCCAACCTTTACGACAGTCCCTTACATTTACCCTACACCTAGAAATGTGACCGGTGCAGCATTTTCGTCTCTATTTAAGTGTGACGCTGTCAGCCCATGAATCAAATTAATTACCGTCTATGAGAATCAGTTTATCCATTTTGAGTTCTCATTTGCGCAGCCACATTGGAAGCGTCGGATTGCATCGGCAACGCGACGCGACGTTGCGTTGGTACGTAATAACGGGGTGGCGCGAGGAGCTCAGGCTCGCACTGGCGCCGGATTATCAACGCAGGATTAATCCTGATGAATTGTCGAACGAGATTGCGTTGGCCTGACCGTCCACAGGATGCGTGTTCGACTCCGAAACCGAAGCTAGCTGTGACGTATAAGTGGCGCATCGGCGGCCGTGCTCGGCTTCCTAATTAAATGGATGCTCGACTGTTATGCGCGATTCAATGTGAATTTCCATTTAGAGACTTTGAGAATCCTCCTGGCTTTTATGTTGCACAGTGTATAGTTCGAAAGTCTTTGATGTTCGTTCCGGGCCAGCATTCTGTTTCGTGCTGCCTTCGATCTAGTTCATTGGCTTTTGATCATGAAATCTCTACTAGACAACGTAGATAATCCACCTGATTCCATCGTATGTGATTTCAGCGATTTTTCGTCTTCGTGCTCCACAAAACTGGATTCGGAAAATAGTTTTTCTGCGGAATCGCTGGTTTCAGTGCTGAATTAACCAATAACCAAACTAATCACGTGCATAGAGCGTCGGGAGAAGGAGGCAACCATAGACGTTTTCTGAATTTTACATTTTTTACTTAGTATAATAATATTTCCAAGTGTTCGCGTGCACGCGTATGATACTGGAAAGAGGAAAATCAGTAATGAGCGAGCAGAACTTTAACTTTTGTTAAAGACACTTTTTCTTAAAAAAGAAATTCTCTCTTTTAAATAGAAATACCAATATTATTTTATCCTTAATCGATATTGAAGCAGTAAAATAATTGTAGGTACACGGTAAGATTTTCTGTTTTTACAAGGACACTATTAAGAATAAAAAAAATTGTTACGAGAGTTGTACAGCTTTATTGGAATTTTAAAAAATCTACTGGTCTTAAAGAAGAATAAAGATTGTTAATTTTGCAAGCCTCGGTCTTTACAAACAATTGAACAATATTTACTGAATGTAACTGACAATGAGTGATTGTACAGTCGATCGAAAGCCCCGCGGCGCAATGCTGTGCATATGGAGGGTTTAGAAGTCAATTTGTGCACCTCCAATTTTCCCATGTCAATGTACTTCAACTATAGTTGTTTAGTTTTATTTTTCTTCATATGATTAAGTTTATTTGCTGTTGTATTTATTAATAAAAATGTTTGTCTAAACATTTATACACACAAAATATTAATTGGCGGAGTATTGATTTGTTAGAGTTAGTGGTTCGGAATATTCAGCCGGGATCAGGATCAGTCTTATTTAATTAAACACAGACTTGTAACTTGACATTGCACAGGTTTTATTTTAATAACCGCGTACGTGTCGGTTGAGATACAGGGAAGAAGTGAAGTTAGTTCTAGAGCATACAAAAAGAGAAAAGAATAGAAAGAAGGCGTGCGGACTATTTGAGTGTCCGCGGTGAATTTAAAAATATAGAATTTATTTCTAATATGATTGGTGTACTAATTTTTACTGGTTATGTAAATATGAAGACACATTACAGTAAAGTCGCGATCTAAGTCCCACGGAGGTGGTCGATGTTACAATTAGTCAGTTCGCCTACCCCTTCCACTGGCGGAAGGGGGGGGGGGGCATACCGCGCGAGGAGTCGATTAGCTCGAGATGCATCTGTCGCCGAGCAATGTAAGCATGCCGCGTAATGCGATACCAGGTCGGGTATATCAGTGTGAACTACTACTAATCGCATTCCAAAACTTCTTTATTTTTAATTATTTTAATGGGGCAATAAAATTTTTTTTTTGTTCCATACAAACAAATAATTTATTAAATCATCCAATATAAAAGTTTTGTTATTTTTTACTGTCGAAAGTGTAATATGCATCTTTGGAGAAATGTCTATTAGTTAAGAAATGCAATATTTTTCTTTGTAACATATACATTAATAGTTTAATGAAATTTAATTTGAAAAAAAATAAAGCATTTTTTTTAATTTCATTAAACTATTAATGTATATGTTACAAAGAAAAATATTGCATTTCTTAACTAATAGACATTTCTCCAAAGATCCACATTAAATCTTAACTGCAATTATTTGTAGTTCATTACTATAATCATTTTAACTGCTTATTTAAATATGAAGGCACATTAATAGGGGCAAGTACCCGTAAGTCGGTAAAAAGATGATCTACAGGGGAAATTCATTCGATCAAGAGAGAACCGATTCACTCGAAAGGAAGTTCCAGTTGGTTGGTAGGTGGCTGCGCTGACGTAGCGACGCGGCGCAACGCGTTATGCAGATACACGACGGCAGAAGCCGGGCGTTTCCATTCGACAAATCATAAATCGAAACTCGTTACGACGGCGAACCGGGAAAAGGCGGACGAGGAAATAACTTTCCTCGTTCGCGGAACGATGGAAACAGGCGGAATAGCCGGCCTGGAAAGGAAACCGTTCCTCTCGCAATGAAAAAAAAAAGAAGTAAAGAACGAAATTTTAGAAGTCGTCCTCGAATTTGGCTCTCGTAAACACGGAACGAAACCGCACGTACCGTTGTTCCCTTGATATTTTGCGACTCCGTTCAACACCGGTGTATTGTGCCTCTAAAAGTTGACCAGTCGTAACATGCTACTTCTTCTGGGCAGGAAAGAATTTTTCTCCGAGAATTATTACTTGGTATTTTTACAACACTGAAGACTTTCTTCGGTTATGCATGACGAAGGAATAGAGAAATTACAGTAGTTGACAAAAATCTTGGCACAGTACGACGTTCTATGTTCGAACAGCTGCCTAGACTCTAGACGATTTTACGCTACCCTCAAACTGTAGTCGTGGGACTTTCACGTTTGATACATTTTCAGTGAGTAATGGGTCCATAAAATAGTGGAAAAATTCATATAGTGCAGCCACCTACAAACGAACCAACTGCCTTTCGACTGAATAGTTCTTACTTGATGGAACGAGTTTTTGCTATAACACCGACTATGCGGGACTTTTACCCGAAACGTGTACTGCATCGTGGTCATTAACAATTCAGTGGATTATCAATGGACAGTATTCCTAAATTTAGTGTAGGAAAACAATTGTTAATTTTACCATGAATAGCAATTCTAAACTGTGGGAAATATTCGACAAAAATTGTTTATATTTTTCTGCGAACTTCAGAAATATTGCTCTGGGATATATAAAATAAGAATTTGTTTATCAATATCAATATGTAGTTATTTTCAGGAAAAATTAAATTGATTGTTTGAACTGAATCGTTTCAAGAAGACTGGATTTTCCTGATTAAGATAAAACGAACTAATTTGGTCAATTGTTCCTGAGAACAAAGTTATGCAAACTTCTGAACACTACAGCATGAATGATCTCAGATAAACGTAGAAATCTGCTTTATCACCGTTGAGAGTGTTGCAGTTGATCTCACAGTGTGATAACGTCGTCGCACGAAATACGTAGCCAGCGTTGGAAACGTTCCATGACACACGGTTGCAACTGAACATGCCCGAGAGCACTTTCGAAATAAAAAATAAATTCTAATCACGATGATGTTCCACAAACATTATTTTGGTTAAAAACTTTCTTTTGGGAACAATGTTTCAAAACAACAAGACGGTTATTATAAATACAGTGTACACACATAAAAAGAAATATTAAATATTTCATAGTAAGGTAAAAGTCGATTCTAAAATATCCTAAATTTTTTATTCTGAGGCAAAAGTAGTTTCTACAATATTCTAAATATTTTATACTGAGGTAAAAATAGATTCTACAATATTCTAAATATTTTATATTAAGGTAAAAGTAGATTCTAAAATATTCTAAATATCTTACAATAAAATAATACGTTTAATTTACCATGAACCAACTCTTCATGAACTAATACACATATTTTAGCTCACTCTGATTTTATTAATTTTATAATATAATATAACGATTAATTTTACTTATTTCATCCGAAAGAAAGTAACATCCAGGGCCAACTTTATTTAACAGGTTCTTATTTTTCTATTTATAAGTATGGTACTTAAGAACTATAAAAAAATGTTACGATCTGCAAAAAGAGAGTTAAATCTCAAAATGAGTAGCTAGGTAAAATAATTTAGCATTACGTAGGGTTGTCAAGAAAGGTGGGAAGTGACGTGTCTGCTGTAATGATGCCTCTGCCCCCTGCTAATACCTCTTTCTAAACTTAATTAAATATTTTACACGTTTCGTTGTGCACTTTTCCATATTGTGAGTGGGAGCGCAGTTTGTGAATACCAATTCAAAAATATACAAAAATACTAAGATTTGAACATCGAAATTGAAACTCAAAATGGGACTAGGGGAAGACTGGCCTTTTGTTCACCAAATTTCTTTGAAGCTACGTAAACGAAAACACGCGCGCAGGACCGGCTCGCAGAGTCGAGATCCCTACGACTTATGAAACAAGAAGGTATTTTTGTGAAAAATAATATTTAATTTTATTACAATCTGTGTTCTGGTTATGAGCATAACTATATCTAAATAGTAATTAAATAAACGTAATTTTGTGATATTTGAGAACGATTATTGAGATATTGCAAAGATTGGGCGACAAAAATCTGAAGAATATTGCAAAAATCTAGTAACAAATATGCTAAAACGATTTTCATCTGTCATAGAAATCAAAGCTTCTTCAATAACATCTTACATATACATATTTCTTAGTTAGTATTTCAGACTGGTGTAAATAAATTGAGTCAGAAATAAATTTCTGTAACTAGTAAATCGAACGTCACAGAATTAAAATATTAATCGCGTCTTAAGTACAAGTGAACATAACCTTGTGATCCCGTTTTAATAGACACATAAATAATGATTTTATTTATTAGTTCAATTTTCCTCCTCACTGTATCTGCATAGCTCCGGTATCTTACAAGTAATGCAGACAACTTTCATCCAATAAAAAGTCCAACAAAGAAGTTTTACAGTTTCACAGAAAAATGGTAGTAAATGTTAAACATCTCCCAGAGAAAGGAGAATAAGCGAGGAACAGGTAGGTACCTGTTACTCATTCCATCCGAAGGAAAGTAACCTTCCATTGAAAATTTATGCGTTGCATCGTGTTATCAATATATCTCCTATAAAAAAAACAAGGTACGCTTTCCTCCAGTAGCGGACCGTTTCGATTTACGATTTGTCGTAGGGCGAACCAACACACCGCACTGGTCGAACCTATACGGCGCGCGGCGCAGATCTACATCCTACATGCATAACTCGAGCGTTTGCGCGACGTCAGCCCGGACCGGCCCGGCCCGGCGCGACGCGACGCGACGCGGCGGACGTTGCGGCGTGCCGGTTCGTGTCGATGCGGGATAAGCAACAATGCGATAACAAATGATGTGCGATAAAATAAAATTGCTCTCGTTTCGCAGATTGCCCCTGCCATTGCCGATTACTCTTGCATTACGCTCGGCCCCTGGTCCTGGGTGGAAAACCTGGCCTCGGGAACTTTCGTCGCGCAACATTTTCACCGAGGATTACATATCACCCCGGGTGCCAGGGGTGAACTTTCGTCGAATTAACTGGCGGAAAAATGGCCGAATTATTTACGCTGCCTCGTTCGTTGATTTTTCACCAGCACGCGTCGCGGAGCGGCGATTCTCGACGGTCCCGTTTAACTCTGCCGTCACCGGGCTCGATCCACTTTCGACTCGATAAATATTCCCGCGAGCAGACGTATTCGTACCTCCGATTGTCGCTCGAATAAATTCCGGGATCGTTGAACGCACCATGGAAAGACTTCGTGTGCTAATTTCGTTCATTATGGAGAAAACGCCTGGAGGATAATTAAAATGCATGTTTACTTACCGCATCGATGAGTACAATATGCCAAGTGCGCTTGATTTCGTTAAATTTATTACATCAGAATTGACTGACTCATTTATTTAAATTTCCTGATTGCGGCTAGATTAACTGCTGGGCAGTGTAAATTATGAGGGGATTGTGAATACGTATACACGGTGTCCCAAGAATGTCGAGAAACCTTGAAAGGGGTGAGGTTAATTTAAGTAACTTTATCAAATTGATTTTTGGTCACACCATTCGATAGGGGTCACAAAGAAAACCCTTTGTGACAAGTTTCAAGTCGGTACTCCTACCACAAGGGTAGTTACAGGGTGAGCACGATTTAATGCATTATGCTCCATTTCTTCTGTCCTGTTCAACAAAAAATTACGCAAAAATTCATGAACATACTACTTAATAGCATACACGACGGTGAATTATTTCAGAATTTTTGGTTGCGAAATCGATTTTTAAAAAATCCAGAAGCATAAAATTATATTCAAGTTTCAGAGATTTCCAAATTCTTTAAACGTGTTCGCATAACCGGACAAATCTCAAACAAATACGCATTAATAATCAAGAGATGAGACGCGGCTAACATAATAATATAAACGTGGTACTCTGAAAACTTCAATATAAAATCGGCAATTTTATGCTTACAGATTTTTAAAAAAATTGATTTTGCAACAAAAAATTCTGAAATAATTTACTGTCGTGCGAGCTATTAGGTAGAATGTTCATGAATTTTTTCGTAATTTTTTCACCAAGGATTACTTCGCTAAGGGAAAAGTTACTTCAAATGTCCTCAGGTACCACCCCCTTCTCGACATTTTTAGAACACCCCAGATAGCACCCGGACGTCCGATGGACGTCCAATGTACGTCCGTATCGGACCTCTGTACGTCCTGGGGACGTCCGAATCATGTCCGTATGTCCGAGATACGTCCGAAATATGTCCGATATACGTCCCAGGAATGTCCGAATGAGGTACGATTTACAAAGTGTGATGTACATAGGACGTCCCGTTCGGACCAATCTGGGACGTACGTGGGACGTATCTGGGGACATACGGACGTTATTTGGACGCTCCTGGTACGTACTTGGGACCAATTCTGGGATATAAGGACGTTATTAGGACGTACGGCTGGACATATTCTGAACGTTAACAGGACATTTACAGGACGTTTATAAAATATGGTTTATGCATATTAAAAACTACTAAACAATATTCATTATTAATATTTATCAATATTTATTATTAATATTAATTATTACAAGGACATGGTTTAGGTACATAGGTAATATACTTAGGTATAATACAAACATATATTTATTGATACCTATAAAAGTGTTATAACTATAAATATATACATTTATAACTAAATACATAATAAAATATACATCTACGAATAAAATAAAAAAATATATAACTAAAAGCAAATATAATATAATATTTATAATATTTATAACTAAATACATATATTCATAATTATAAATTATTTTAATATAAACTTAAAATTTATAACTTATTTAAAACTATATGAAAGGTCAAAATAAACTGACCAGCGTGTACAATCAATTTAAAAAGAAAAACACTGGCAAGTTTCTTCGAAACAAAAATGAAACAGCATTACAGTCGGTGTGAAAAGTATTCGTACACCTTTTAAAAACGAATAACTTTTTCAAAATTCGACGCAACAGCTTGAGTTTTTTTGAGACGTTAGAAGGATTAGTTTACTAGCTAATATGTAAATAATTTTTTTTAATTATTATTGGTCGTAATTGCGAAAGAAAAAGTAAAGGTCACGATTTTTAAATTTTTTATCTGTGCCTGTAGTGAAAATTTATAAGGTACATTTGGTAGGTATAAGTAAATTATATACATGTACAAAGTTTCATCGAAATCGATCGAGGTTGTTACGAAATATAAATGATTGAAAATAGCAAAAATTGTAAGAATCCGCGATTTAAATGATTCGAAAACCCTAAATTCAAAGATTTTTACATGTTACAATGCCCATAGCTTTTTTATGCGTCAACCGATTTCAATGAAACTTTGTATATGTATATAAATTACTTATACCTACCAAATGCACCTTATAAATTTTCACTACTTTACTTTTTCTTTCGCAATTACGACCAATAACAATAAAAAAAAAATTATTTACATATTAGCTAGTAAACTAATCCTTCTAACGTCTCAAAAAAACTCAAGCTGTTGGGTCGAATTTTGAAAAGTTATTCGTTTTTAAAAGGTGTACGAATACTTTTCACACCGACTGTATATCTGGTCGATTGTCTGGTCGATAATTATTTATTGAAAGAAATTAAGCAATTATCATAAAAAAGCATAAAATCTTTTATTTACGTACCTAGCTCGTAGCGTCGTTTGAGCGCCGGAGGCGAAGGCAACACCGATTCCAAGTTGTAAAATTTTGCGTTTCCCTACTAGACTGTCCTCAGCCACTTTCGCCTTGGTCCTTGCCCTTACATAATCATCTGAAAGCATTTTTAAATTATACATATGTAATTATTATAGTTTCATCATAGTATAAAATCTTTAACTCACCAAAAGTGCCATTTTTTAAATATTTAATTGCGTATTTTGGCCAGCATTTGTTCACTTCCTTGTACGCTTTCATGCGGTAACGAGGGCCAATGGTAATAATTCCCTATCAGCCACGAAGAGGGTACTGCCTCCATCGTGCCGTCTTTTACGAACTCCACGATTTCACGTCGTCGCAGGATCTGCAAAATTTATAATTGATTAATATACAAGAAATATTTTTACAGTGTATGCCGCGGGGTTCATCACACACACTTTAAATCGGAATAACTTTTTTGTGAATTGACCAAACCACTTCAATTTCTCTATAAGGCTAGAATTAGTTTAGTAAATGACGTGTAATAAATAAGTTGAAAAAATGCATTTGGTCGGAATTGTGACAAACCATAGTAAAAATTGAATTGTACAACTTTTTCAGCTAGGCCAATAAAGAAAATTTAAAACATGTGTTTTGTAAACTCGTATAAATTATATAAATTCTGAAAATTTCATTGGAATTGATTCACAAATTATAAACGATCAAAAGTAGTAAAGATTGCAATTTATCATGATTTTCGGCCTATAAGTGCCATTTTTATTACTTTTGTCCGTTTATAATTCGTAAACCAATTAACCAATTTCAATGAAATTTTCAGAATGCATATACAGAATGCCTTACAGAGAAATTGAAGTCGTTTGGTCCATTCATAAAAAAGTTATTCTAAGTTAAAGTGAGTATAATCAATGATGTGCGTAACTGTATAAAATAATTTAACTGAATGGCGTAAGCGAAAACACTAACGGTAACAAATAATAACAATGAAAATACTTACTTGTCTAAATATGAAGTAAATCCGATAATATGTATTACACGATGATATGGTCACGATGAATTTATCACAGGAGATTTCTGAAGCACTCGCACAAGACTGATTTGTCACGCAGCAACGCAATGGTGCGTTCTTCTCCCGCATTCGATCGTCGCTTGTTTCATCGATCGTCGCTTTTCTTACCGATCATCGCTTGCTTCGATGGTACCGTACAGCTGTACGACACAGCTGAACACAGCGAAGCAAGGACCGTATACATATATGTAAATAAATAAATATATGTATATACGTAAATATATGTATATAAGTAAATATATGTATATAAGTAAATATATTGTTATAAATAGTTATAACAATATATATACATATAAGTGTATGTATATAAATAAAAAAAAAGACATTGCTATAAATACATATATGTATATTGTTGTATATAAATATGTCTCATGCATGAGAAGTGAGCATCATTGTCCGTACGAAAGCCCTGAGCACTTTACTGTGGACAACCAAAATTCAAGTCCAACAGAAGTCCCTGGGACGAAAAAAATGGACGTCCCTGGGAAATCCGAAATTTTGGTCCCACGGATGTCCTTAGGAAGTAAAAAACGGATGTCCATAGGACGTCCGAAATTCATGTCCAACGGAAGTCCCTGGGACGAAAAAAATGGACGTCCCTGGGACATCCGAAACTTTGGTCCCACGGATGTCCTTAGGAAGTAAAAAACGGATGTCCATAGGACGCCCGAAATTCATGTCCAACGGAAGTCCCTGGGATGAAAAAAATGGACGTCCCTGGGACAACCGAAATTTAGGTCCCACGGATGTCCCTGGGACAACCGAAATTTAGGTCCAATGGATGTCCGAGGGACGTCCGCAACGGACGTCGGACGTATGGACGTAAATTGGACAAAAAACTGCTTCCATTCTCAAATCTTCCATTACACAGTATAATTCATCCCGATGCAGTATAATTAGGTGAAATTTTATTCAACCTTTCCTGACGTAATCAATCGACACATTTTGCCTCGCGGCGCGGCGGCGCGGCGCTGCAATTAAGGGTAATGAAAATTTGCAACGGCAGGTAGCGTTACAGTAATGCTCGACTCGTCGCTTAACCACGTCTAATAGAGCAAATAATTTCTCCTTAAGGCTTCCATAGCTGAAACCGTTTACGTAATACATTTATAAATATGGTCGTCAGCAGCATGATGAATTGCCAAATTTGTATGCGGCGTATTTTTAAAATTCACGCTGCACCTATTCCGCGCGCTGATTAATGCATCCGTGATGATGAGAGATTAAATTGCAATTCCTCGGACTGGATACGATATTCCGTGTTAAATCTCGAGTGTCTTCAGCGTCGCGCGTCGCGTCCTCGGTGAGATCCGAGGCATTGATAAATGCTAGATACGCGCAATTATGCCGAGACGTTCATTCAAAGATTCAACGTATCTTAATCTCTTCAAGGATGAATTGTTCCGTAGCAAAACAGCACATTTTAGTTTCGGATACGTACAGTCGGGGACAAAATTTAGTGGACACTCTTTAACAATTAATAACTGTTTAATATTCAACTAAATATCTTGAGTTTTATTAGGATGTTAGCAGGATTAGTTTACTAGGTATTTAATTTTTTAATTTTTTAACTGTACCTATATTCAAAATTGAAAATGTGCCTTTTGTAGATTTGAGTAAGTTACGCACATGCACAAAGTTTCATTAAAATCGATTAAAATTGCTATGAGCTAGAAATAATTAAAAATGGAAAAAATTGTGATAAATTGAAATTCAAAGATTCTAACATCTTTCAATATTTCGATTTCGATAAAATGTTGTGCGTTATATTTACGAAATGCATATTTCAAATTTTCGTGATCTACACTTTCGTCTTCCAAATTCCGAGTAATTTCAAAAAATTTTTTTCTTCACATTACCTACTAAACTAATTCCTCTAACATTTCAAAAAGACTCAATTTTAAATAAGTTTTTAAAGGATGTTCATTTAATGTTGTTAGTTATTAGAGCAATTAGTTTAATACATGATGCGAAAAAAATTTGTCAAAAATTGCAATTGGTCGGAATTGTAGAAAAAATACTGGAAGTTGCATTTCACAACTTTTTTATGTGTTTGTAACTATATCGAAAATTTTAAAAATACGTTTTGCAGATCTGCAAGTTTTTCTAAAATTTTTTCACGTTATATTGCAAACCAATTGTTCTAACTTCTCCAAAAAAAATCCAAGTCGTGTGGTCCGATATTAAAAAAGCTATCGTCTTTTTAAAAGCGTCGGAATATTAATGGGAGTACACAGTACACACACCTCCAAAGTTAATTCGGCGGGTGAAAATCGCGATTCTCCGAGGCGGCTTTGTCAAGGATTCCGCGACGGAACAATAACATCAAATTTTTCTCTTAATGACATAAAGGCGATCAATTTTATTTAATTCACTCGAGAACAATGATTCGCCGTAGCGAGATGTTTCGGACAGGTGGATAGAGCTTCATGCTTTGCACGGTGTGCTTTGAATTATTCGATCCGCTAGATGATCCTGCTCCATCGAGAATCGAGCTTGACGATTCTCTCGTGCAAGGATTTTTCGCGCTTCGAAAAATTTCAGTTCCGCGAGCAGGTAATGATTATTAAAAAAACCTCGTCGGTCGACGTGGCATGCCGGCGGCGCACAACGAGACTCGTATTTTATTCACGTGAATCCGCGTTAATATAATATCGCGATGAATAGCGAGTATTCCATTATCGACCGTGAACCCTATATGTAGTTTCTATTATGTTTTACTTTTAAATTAATTTTATTTCAACGCCAATCAATGGGGCTGTGGTGCATTATTTTTACATGAGTGAAAAACAACATACAGTATAGTCTTGATCTACGTCCGATCCTCGGTTCGGAGCTGGGACATAGGTAGTGAGGGGATGCTATTTTTTTGTGACCGCGTCGACCGCGCCGAACGTAGAAAAGGACAGCGCATGTAAACGTGGACCGCGCGTCCGAAGGCGCAACAAAAAATAGTGTATCGGTGAGACAGTACTAGTGCAATAATGAAACTTCTTTATTCTTTTATTAAAATGACACCAAACAAGATATATTTCGTCCCACGTTTAATGTACATGTGAAGCATAATATATCACATGAGAAATCTGTTGGGAATGGTTTCATAGCAAGAAATTTAAAATAAAAACGTTTGCATTAATATTGCTACCATACGTTCCTAGGCAGACGTTATCGTTCCAGCATGCCTCGAACGCTCACGGTCACGCACATTAACATCGACTAAGATCGACCACCTCCGTGCGACTTAGATCGCGACTTTACTGTAAATATTTGAGCGCCGAATTTCTCTGATAAACATTTGTCACCATCGGGCGGACAAAAAATTATTTATCCGTCCGGAGAAGTTCCGAAGGTTAAGTATTAATTTCGGAAGCTTCACGGATTCCTGCCGCGTGGCAAGATCGAAATTCCGAAGTTACGGTCCACGGGGTTTTGTTGCCGCCGCCAACAGAATTTTTCCGTGATCCTAAGGGTGCACTACGATCCCACTTAGCCGGGGAAATTAGTGAAGTACGGACAGAGCGTATTCCCTGGCGCGACGCGGTGCGGCGGAAGATCAGAGACATTCCCCATGCAACTGAGCCCGGTCGAATTACGATGCTGAATTTTTATTTAACTTTCTTCATTTTTACACGGCCCCGGGACCCGGGACCTGGTCCTGACCGGCTAAAGTCTTCCGGGTTACTTAGAGTTGGCGACGCCGACGCCGATTTATGGTCGGCCGACTCCACTTCCAAGGGAAACCTCTTCGCGAATCTCCGGCGTCTCGTTGCAGTTGATCGAGAAGAACGAAGACTCCGGCCAAATGAAAATATGCTGGCTCGTGGCTCACCAACCACAGCACCGTCGACCATTCTCTTTTCTTTCCGACCGCAGATTTTCAACCGCTATTTTCGGCTCGGAATTTCCAAATTCACACCACTTACACCCTCAGGAATACCCGGCACAATGTAGTAAAAACTCGGATTCTAGCTGGACAAAAATACAATTTTTTAGGTATTCCAATCCCTGAATATTTTTCATAGGTTTATCTAGGTCATATCTACTGTGACATAATAATATTGTACTTTTTTAAGTCAGCTGATGACTAACGAAATGCACTAAACCTGCAATGCCTGTGCACGGACCTTAGTTTCATAGTCAACGTTACTTTGAATACATTGTTGCCCTCTAACAAGCAGAGAATTTTATTACAACATAACAACATAACGTAATATAATACATGTAGGATTTACCTATTTTATATTTATTTCGGTGGCGATCGAGTTAGCTAATCGATCTACGCGGGCGGGGAGCAATAAAGGAATCGACTCTTACGATCACTATGTTTAATAAAATAATAAAAAAGGTAGAACAAAGATTCAGTACAACTTTACAAGACAACTTTACAAGACAACTTTACAAGACGACGACCGGCGAGAGACTCCCCGTTCTCGCTTCTTCCACGCATTTTCCAACGGTCTTCGCCTGTCGTTTGTTTCGACAAACGACAGGCGAATTCATCTGTTCATCTATTTTTCGTAGAACGCGGGTTCCGCTTGCTTTCGGCGGGACGCGCGTTTCGCCTGTTTCTCGCGGGAATTTAGACCTCCCACATACATAGATCAATTCTGAATCAAATAAGTTTATGCGTTATTTGAACTTTAACGTCAATTTTCAAGAGATCGATTCATTTTTTACCCACGGTTCTTTTAAGAAGATGATTCCTCTCATTTGACCTTGAAAAAAGTCTGTCAACGTCAATTTTGTACAAAATTGTTTTAACAGATTTTTGCCGATCCTAAAGTGTAGAATCACGCTGTAACAAAAATTATTTATTAAACATCTTCTTAAAAAATACGTATCTGCTTATTTTGTCTCTAGAATCACCACAAAAAGTTTCATTAAACTCGACGAGCTCACAGACGTGACTTCTGCTTGAACGATAATTTCCCCTGTAAATAATAATTTCAGAATAACTTGTAACACTCTATATTTATCTATAGAATTTGCTAGATTGTGATCGAAATGTGAAGAATACTAGAAAATTGTCGATAGATGAATTGTTAAGAACAAATTCTAGTCAAGATTTCATTTGAAAGTTTGAGCAGTGTGCTCGCAGTACACTCGTAGTGTACGAGTCAATTTAAAAGTACAGGTTTCATTTTTAGAGATATTTTCTGTTACAAATGCCTCTGAATTAATTTGCCATCAACACTTTACGTCTATTACGACGTGCCATGATCGAGGTAGATTGGCACATTTTAATAGTGAACTGCCACGCGACGTAATAGTGTTGAATGAGGTTTGCGGGCAGGAAGAAACAACCAATACTGCATAAGTATGTTAACTAAGTGAATATAATAAATGTAGTGCTGATTACATGACTTGTCTCGTGAGCAGATCGCAACCAAGAGAGAGTTAGGGCGCACGCCGGCCGCAAGGGGCTCAACTCGTGGAACATGCTCGAATGTTCCATATGCGCATGCGCACTTTGAATATGTTTTCCAACAAATAGCAACAGCTCGCCATTTTAATCCGTTGATGAAGGTGGAATGTAGACGAAACGTTGCATACAATTTTTCCAAAAATAACGACTTATGTTCAAAGGCCATAATCATAAGAACAACGTCCAATCTTTCGTTTCTTTCAGTATTGCAATTATAGGTTAATATTATTTTATAGCCCTTTCATATGCTATAATAATCAACCATAAAATCATTTTTTTCCTAACCGTTCCAAAGATATGTATATACCTGATATTAAAATGTACGAAAACTGATTGTTTTTATTTTCTTTGTTATTTTTTTTATTTATATTTTATTATTTTTCTTTCACCACTGAAATGTTTTGAGACATATCAAGAACACAACAAAAGCATATATAAGATATAATTTTGATATCGGCGCCAGGTTCGATCAATTTTAGAAAACAACAAATATGCAATTCAAATAATAGAATTTCTCAACGTTTCGATCCTTATGTGGATCATTATCAAGAGACCATAATTTTGCGTCTGAAAAAGAACAATAACCATAAGATATTGAAAAACCAAACATTATAACAGTAAGCAATAAAGCACAGCCTATAAGATTACCAAGAGATTAGTAAACCGGAAAACAAAATTAAATACATACTTGCTGTGGTAGAAAAGAACAAAAACTATTAAACACATATTGTGAGTTACAAATCAACAACCTAACCCATAACTGGCAGAATTGTAACTGAAGCATGAAAACATGCTAGCCAGAGAAGACAAAAACAGAAATGTCTTGGATATAGAAGACCTATACTGATTGGTCGATCAATATCGATAAATGGTGGTAAGCAATATGTATTGGCGGCAAGATTTGAAACACCAATGTAACTAAAACCGTTTAGTTTAAATACAACAACATATAAACTAGTTAGAAAATCGTGATATAAAACGAGAAAAAATATTTTGAGAAAAACCACAAAAATAGGAAATTATATAGGCAGAATCCAATGTTAATTTGGAAAAAACCCATCATAAACATTACTGTCTCAGTAATGCCGCGTAATAGTCATGAATTTTAGGTGTCTCATATCTGAGCATATATTTTCTTTTGTTGAGAAAATCTCAGTGGAAATTTATATACAGGGCCGGACGTGTGGTATAGCCGGGCAGGGGATGATTCTACATGTAAAAATAAGTCTAAAAAAATAGGACTTCCGAAAAATAACACGTTTTCGTTCCGAGCCTAGGATCGGGTCGGGTACCCAGAAATTTCGGGTAACCGAAGGCGAAATCAAGTCGGTTCGGGAATCCGAAAATCTATGACATTCCGGTATCCGAACATTATAAATTTTCGGGTTCCCGACCCGACCTGATTTCGACTTCGAGAACTCGAAATTTCCGGATACCCGGGTATCACAAATTTTCGGGTCCCGACCCGAACTCGGGGAAAATACCCGACCCAACCCGGCCAGAACCCGATTTTTCGGGGACCCGTCCACCCCCAATTATTGCATGGACAGCACAACAAGTTCGTGTGGAGGCTTGAAAGAACTATTCACAAGGCGTGACGTCAGTTTTATAAGAGACCTCGAATTCTTAACTTTCCCAGTTAATTCTGTTTACATCCTCTCGCTCGGCTAACTTCGAGTAGTATTGATCTAGGATTCCCGACGTGTCAACGAGAGAACGGGAGGAAACTTTGCTCCGAAAATTTCGCGGTCGACGCTCTGCAAATCAGTCATTTCTCGCGGCAGCGGGACGGATCCGATGAAAAATTCTGCTCGTTACGAAATATCCGATGGAACGACTCGCCATGCCGCGCCGCGCCGCGCCGTGCTGGTTACAAAAGTTCGCGGTTCTAATGTTTGAACAAAGTCTGAGACAGGGACGGACGAGCCAAAAAGTTTTGACGCATTGTACCACCAAGACGACAGCGACCAGACTTGTCTCTTACGCTGATCGATATTTATCGATGAAATTATTTCCAGGAAAGTTTATTCGATTAACACGTCACCTACAGATGATTACTTCATGAGATAAGGGTTGTTGATTATAAAGATACGTCAAATGTCGTAATGGAAAAATTCTCATGGTCACCTTCACTTTTTAACACGGGACCACCTTTCTTAAACATCTACAATGGCAGTTACATTTCTTAGGAATTCCAACTTTCGTTTCAACTATTTTTTCATAAACCAAATAGTTTACAAGTAATTTAGGCAACACATGTGCTGAAAATAAAGTCACACGAGCTGGAAGCTTTTGCAAGACAATGGAATTCTGTAACCTGCTCCAACGCAATTTAGAGTATATTATTATTATTATTATTATTTATTATTTACGGACCGAAGTCCTTTTATACAAATGTTTACAATAGAAGAAATTCATATAAAAAGAAAAAGAAAGTCTTAGCATAAAGTTACATAGTAATGGACATGCTGACAGTTACAGGAATACATTATATCACAATTAATCATATAATCGCACGCAACTTTTTCTTAAATGATAGTAACGAACCATTAAAAAAGTCAATATCACTATATAAAATGTTAGATTTAGCTGTGATGCGATTTAAAGGATTTATTAATCCATATGTGGATTTGGATTGAAATGTTTGAAATCCTGTCCTAGTTCTCAATACGCGTTCGAGTACATAGAAATTGATTTGCCTCAGGAGAGAGGAACAATCAATATTGTTATTAATCAAATTAAAGATAAAGCTCTGGTCGGATACTGTTCTTCGAGCTTTCAATGTTTCTAAGTGGACTTTGCTTAATATTGTAGAGTAATCATGATCAAATAATGACATTGGGCTATTTATCCTATATGAACAGAATCTGAGAAATTTATGTTGCACTCTCTCGAGCATGATTTCATACTTGAGGCTTCGCGGAGACCATATAATTGAAGCATATTCTAACAGGGGACGGACAAGGGTAATATAAAGCAATCTAAGTGTGTGGAGAGAATGGAAATCAGTGGAAAAACGAAGTATGAAACCGACCATTCTAGAAGCAGAGTTTACAATGCCATAAACGTGGTTGGAAAAGTCCAATGTAGAGGAGAATTGAATTCCTAGGTCCTTAGTTTCATTTATTGCGGAGAGAATACAGTTATTAAGATGGTAATGATACATGAAAGGTATAGAATGACGGGAGGATCTCATAACATGACATTTATTAATATTGAGATCCATACCATTCATGTGACACCAATCACAGAAGCGATCTAGGTCTGCCTGTAATCTGGAAGCATCATCTAGGGACGAGATGATGCTAAAGATTTTTAAATCGTCTGCGAATAGGAGGTACTTACAATTTTGAAAAATGGTATTTAAATCATTAATGAAAATTATAAATAGTAGAGGACCTAGGTGGGAGCCTTGAGGTACACCGGATAGAATACGTAACGGAGATGATAGACAACTGCGTATACGTATAATTTGGAGACGGTTAGTAAGGTAACTTTCCAGCCATGCCAATAAATTTCCCTTGCAGCCCGAAGCTGATAGCTTCTCAATTAGAAGAGAATGATTCACAGTGTCAAATGCTTTATAAAAGTCAGTAAATATTGTGTCAACCTGTAGATTGGCATCGAAAGAAGATGAGACATAGTTGCAATACACCGCTAGGTTAGTGGTTGCTGATCGCTTATCTACGAAACCATGTTGCTGCTCACATATTGAGGGAGAGAAATACTGTTTAGCTTATTTGTGACAATTTCTTCGAAGATCTTGGGCATAACACTAGTGATGGCTATAGGTCTAAAATTTTCAATATTTGTTTTGTCGCCGTTCTTGAAAATGGGTGTAACCAGACTGGTTTTCCAACATGTAGGGAATAAACCTGATTTTAGAGATTTATTAAAGATTATCCAAAGTGGCCGAGATAAAATAAAGCTACACATTCTGAAAAACAAGGGTGGGATACCATCTATACCAGGTCCTTTATTGACATTGAGTTCATTTAATATGATATATATATATCACTAATGTCAATATCTAGGTCTGAAAAACAGAGATTACCACCATTTTCAGGGACTTTATAATCAGTAGTGTTATTTCGGTAGACTGATCCAAAAAACGTACCAAATAAATTTGCAATTTCATCATCGCATTTTGCCACATATTCTTTGTAAAACATGTTGCATGGTAGGCCAGGCGCTTTACGCTTCGAATTAACAAAGCTCCAAAAGGATTTAACATTATATTGTTTTCTGCATTCTGCAGAAAGGGATAGAAGAAGAGCACGAGTTCCCATCGATTTCTATTAATTTCGACGTTATCGGAAACGTGTTTATGTCGGCTAGCAACCGATAAACGAGTCCGCAAAACCGATGGATCGATCGTGGACGCGATCTCGCGTGGAATTTATCTCGAAGCATGTCTGTTCCTTGACGGACATCCCTCCACCCGATTCATCATAGAGCGTCGAACAGGCAGGGAAATTCGTTTCTCGAATATTGTCACGGACCATTATCTAGATCGACTTTTTCTCGCTTCGGGACTCTCGAAGACTCTCGCTCTCAGATGGCGCTGAAAAAACTCGTCCTCTGTATATATTTTCTTTTTTTGTTTTTTCATTTTCGCTTGCATTCTGCGGCATTACATCCGCAAGATAGATACGGGATGCCAGCTTCTCATTAAGCCCGCCACCCTTTCCCGCCATTGGTTTCTTTTTTCAGCCCCGGTGTAAAAAAGTCACAGTCCGAGAATGCAAAACTGTGTCCTAAGACCGCAGGTTTGAACCTTAAACCCTCGTGATTTATTTTTGCACTCGCTAGAATTACAGTGTCGTTAAGAATCTTCTCCGAAGATGGAACACGTACGAGGGAATATAGGGGGCACAGAGGTGAAAGTCATCAATAGACTGCGGATTTTTAAGCGAAATGAAAATTCTCTGTATGTATTCATAGCGAGAGAAAAGTGATTTGTTCGTGTTTTTCGTTAATAATGCCTCAACAAAGCCAAGACGGATATTTTTGCACAGGGAAATGTCACAAATTAAATTACCTCTGAAACCGCCCTTTTCTAGGAACTCGAACATATTCCAGACCTAACCTAGCATATTCTAGACCTAATCCAATATATTCCGAACCTAACCTCAGATAATCTAACATATTGTATATTATTTTGTTAAGAGTGATAGAAGAGTGGCGTGTTACCTGACAATTGTTACTGTAAAACGCTCTAACATTCCAAGAAACAATTATTTAAAGACATAAATAATTATCGACAGTAAGGAGCACTTTACATAATTTTATAGAAAAATTGAAGAATTATTCGACATCCTACATTTAAATTTCCACTAGTTTTGCAACGAATCAATAGTTTCTGAGATACTCGGTCAAATATGATTTTCATCGGAACTCGAGAGGCTATGCCGACTCCTCGAAACTGGACGATCACAGATTCACGTGTGAGTAGCTTCGCACGGCGCATATTTGTTCGCGCAGAATATCGCATCGAGAACGCGTAAAAATCGACGTGTGTCACTTTCCTGATTCCCCTGGTTGCATGGTCGCATGGTCGCATGGTCGCGTCAGTTTCGAAATCTTGTGGATGGGCCAGGCTAGGTATCGGAGAGGCAAAGGGTTTGATAGTCGAAAGGACGTCGCGTCGCGCGTCGACGCGACGGAGACGAAAAATTCGCAACGGAAACGGCAGGTCTGGGATGTCTCGCCGGGCGAAATGCTGGAAAATCGAGGACGTTTCCGGGTGAGTGACCCCTTCTCATTTGACATTCAATGGATGGCGCGCGCCATAAAGGGTTGGAATGTCGTGTACTCGAGCGGCGTAAATTACGGCCGGCCGGGAAATTCGTTGTAATTTCCCGGCGTGACGATTAGACGCGTGCTCGACGAAACACGAGCGAATTCTCGCAGAAGGGATCGCGGTGAATCTCTATTACCTCCGACCTGGGAGATCCGGATCACGAGATAACGCGAGAGAGACGGAGCTCTCTCCGCTGCTGCGTGTCTAAAGAAGAACCGAATTGAAAGGGGTTCGGCGCGGAATTTTTCCACACCGCGCCGATGCAATGCACGAAATAACGCCTCCGCTTCAGAGCCGTAGATACGCAAAGGAAGAGGCACCCCGGGCCCTGATTAATTACCCGTCATTGATCCCCGTATCTCGACTTACTCCGCTAATTGAACCGATCGCGAATCTCATATGCTCGTCGCTAACTGCGGGACGCCTTTCGATCATTATACTGTGCAACACAGATTGCACCCATTAGGATTTACATGATTTTAATTAACATTCACATTGTCATTGAAATTTTTTTCTACACACCACCTCGGGAACATGGTTTAATAATATGTACAGGGTGTTCAAAAATAGAGGAAGAGACGACGATTGAAGCAGCACGATCACCTCACTTTTTAATATTTATATTATTTTTCGAGAAACAAAGGTGACCTTGAGCTTTTCAAATTAAATGCTATATGGTTTTTCATGTCATTTGAAAGCGTGGCTCAAGGGGAATTCACGCGTATACATATGTATAACGCAATGACTTCCAAGGTCATACAAGGTCATCCCACATAAGAGAAATAGGTTGTTCGAACATTTCGTAACAAAACACGTTTAAAATTCGAAATAAAAATTGATGGAGACTGCAAAGAAATTATTCAACAAATCTATTTGTTTGACTATAGCGGACGATAGAAAAGGGGCTGATTTTATGCATATGAAAGAATCGGGCGGAACAGGTATATTAACAGGAAATAATCCGAAATCAATAGATAGTCAAAATATTATATTTGGAGCCACTGAATATTTAGTAAGTAGTCCACGTATGTTTATGCAAAATAAATGTGCATCGATTGCACAAAATAGGAACTGACATTTATTTCTCCTATTAACAAGTTTTAGCGACTTACAAATAGTATAATCGAGATCTTAACATTTTTTGATATTTCCATTATTTTGTGTTTCACCTACCAATTTTTCTTACAAATAGATAAAGTTCGCAGTTTAACTCTTTGTACTCGGAGCTATTTTAACTGATAAACGAAAGATTTTTCCATTCTAGAATTTTTATATCCTATAGAATTTTTTTTCCTTTTTTTGCATATAAAACTGGTATAATATCTCATGTAATACGTAAATGTCTAGTAGTTCATTAAATACGAACAAAAATTATACTGTGAACAATATTTTTAAGAATGGCATAGCAATTTTCAGTGGTGCCTCAGAGTCGCCATTCGAGTGCTAAGGGTTAATAATGAATAAATGGTTTTATTGTATCGCAAACATGAGCGTACTTTAACCTCGTTAGATCGAATCCCAGTAATTCGTAAAACTGCAAACTGTTATTATTTCTCAGTGTAAGAATTTTTAATTAAACACGCATCGGAATTATTATTTTGCAAAAATTTTTAATTACCTAATTAAAAAACGTTAAAATAATATTTTGGGGAATACACGGGACGCAAACATCGATTTTCCTTACTTTTTATCCACCATTTAAAATTTAATCTCGCGTGTCGTTATTTAGTATTTTTGTTGTAACTTTATAACTTTTCGATGAAGTTTTAATAACATTTCCCGGGCAGAGCGCCGAACGCCATGTAATTCTACAAAGCACTGACAGGTGAAACTATTTGAAGCCTTGTTAACTCTTACATCAATATGGAACGACATCGATCGAGCCACTATGTAATAACGAAAAAACGCATTCTTTCGCCGCGGCGTGTCCTGTAGTGTAGAGGGACGGATCGATACTTGCACGTGTGCGTGCACACGCATATAAATCACGTGGAACGTCGTAAAAACCGACACATCGCGATAAACGCCTTCCATAATAATAAATAACCAACGGAAATCACGAGTCCGAATTGAATAAAAATTTACGAAAAATTTGAAATCGAGATCTCCGGTCGCGATACGTATGTGTACAATAGGGGTGGGCGGGTAGCCGAAAATTTCGGGTTCGGTTAGGGTCGGGTCGGTTATGTTCCCCGGGTTCGGGTAGGGACCCGAAAACTCGTGATATTTGAGTACCCGCAATTGAAATCGGGTCGGGTCAGGCCCGAAAATTTATAATATTCGGATACCTGAATGTCAAAAGCCGAATCGAGACATTTACATATAATCGAGAAATTTTCGGGTTCCCGCCCATCCGTGGTATACAAGTGTACAAGGGTATTGTGCTCACCGGTGAGTAATTCATCGAAGCATTAAGTCTCGAATAAAAAGCTTCTCGAAAGCATTAGTCGCATCGAGACTATTATGCCCGGTAAAATATGTCAGCTATTATCCGTGGTATTTTGCATTTGTTCGTTTCTCTCATTTTTTCCTCCCCTCTTCCACCGTCTTCTTGAAGTAACTAATAGCACCGTATACATTATGTTGTGGTGGAGCAGCCTGTAATGCTTCTTATTACAGTCTTATGAAAAATTCAATCGGTCCGCGGCCACTGAACGACCGCTCGGCCTTGTACAAAGGGAACGGTAATGACACGCGGCTGAAATTAAAAGCACAATGCTGTCATAGCGCGCATAATTACTGCAAAAACGGAAATGACTGCCCCGTTGTTGGGTACTTAGGACGAAGATCGATCGCGAACACGCCTGTAATCGGCTTAAGGAACGACCCCTTTTTTTTCCTCCCCGTGAATCCATCATGGCCGCAAGGTCACCTCGCATTTCCGCGGTGTTGTTCGCCCGTTGACCTCCGCTTCAGACGAGTAATTGAATATTCTGGTTCAACCCGAGACACCCCCCACCCCACCCCTTCCCCGCTTACATAGGACGTGACGAATGGCTTGTGGAAAGAGCTGGAGAATCGAGCTAGAGATGATTACCGAGTAGGAAAATTGGTTCCGAGGCGTCTAGTTTCTCGGCCACCTATAATTATTTACGTAAATTATCCAAGATATGGTGAAGCAATGCGGTTCTCAACTAATGCGTACGCGTCCGCATAACTATAATGAATTATCTTATCGTCAATGACAGATGATCATGTGAGTAATATTAGTCATACTAGTCGTTCGTGTTCCGCAGCAAATAAATGACTGTCGATTCTGTAAACCGTAATGGGCAACAATAATTTATGAATAGAAACATATACAATATCAATTTAAATATTTTTCTAGAACAAGAACACTGCAACTAAATTGTTGATTTAATGCATTTATGCCAAGAACGAGTTGGTGCAGAGTCACCAGATTGAGACTTTTGCGAAAGTAGAGGCTTTGATCTTTAAAATGAGTCCAAATTGATTATTGTACTATTTTTTTAACGCAATTATGATGGTGCAAATATTGGCGATTTCTCGAGAATCAGAAATACAGGCTGAATATCTTTGTTGGATTTAAAAATTCGTAATTTGGCGACATGGGAATTTGAATGGTATCGAAGGACGCACATGGCCATCATAATACTATTTTTTTCGGCTTTTTCTTCGGTATACAAAATATAGGGGTGGGCGGGTACCCGAAGTTGAAATCGGGTCGGGTAGTGGTCGGGAAAAGGACGGGACGGGTCGGGAATCCGAAAATTTATAGTGTTCGGATACCCAAATGTCATAGATTTTCAGGTCCCGATCCGACCAAACCTGAGTCATCAAAACCCGATCCAAGACTCGGGTACCTGAAATTTTCGGCTTCCCGCCCACCCCTATTATCCAATCCTGAAGAAATACATTTTCCACGTCTTGATTCCTCGGCTTACACGAAAAGGGGAATTGTAAGAAACGCGTCTTCTTGAAATTTGTGTTTCCTAATTGTACAAACTGAATCCAAGTAAAAGCTGATAACGTTAATCCGGTCGACATCCTTGCCGGCGAGGTTGACGCGCTAATTAACCTGCAGCCGAGAATAAGTGTATAATTGCAGAACACCGTCGGAAAGTTTCCGTTTCTTGGGAAGAGCGTCGCGCATTCAGCATCGGGCCTCGGGATTATCAAGTCTAAGGGCGGTGCTACGGACAGAACGTCGTTAAACTTCCGTAACAATTTCTAAAATGCCGGAAGTATCAAAGGAAACGGAAAACCATCTGGTAATCCACGCGTAAACTCGCTTGCGAACGGCCCGTTTGCGCGCCAATCTCGAAGCTTTACAGAAAACGCTGCAGTAAGTGACTTTACATAGCTCTCGAGCTATTGCAGAATTTTATTGCTGTTCGCCATTGACCCCTATAACAACGAATGTATTTACAAGTTTCATTGCCTCGTAAATGAAATACTTTGGATGTAAAATCTTGTCAAGCTTTTTAAAGTAGAATAATTGGGACCCAGGTGGTTCGGAAAATCGAACAGTTCTAATTAGAAATGTGACATACTATAATACTCAAAATATATGTATGCACGTATATGTATCCCATACATAGTAATTATACATATACAGTTAATGTTAACAAAACTTATTTCTGAAACTAATCTTTAATTTTTTTTTAACCATCCATGACTGTCTTTTCAAGATCTCTCATTCACTGCAAATGCACCCAAAGCTTACAAAAACGGAAATGAAAAGTTGACGAATGGAAAATTTCCAAAAATTTTCTAGAAATGCTACCTGTGATATGTTTCAAATTTTTTAAGTATTGTAAACTGTTCTTTTAAAAATCAATAAAATGTCACAAATACTTATGCAGACAAATTTTTTTTTCATTTTGCTACAAAACTGTATGGAGTTCAATTACCCCCCTGTACACAGTTAACATTAGAATAGCAGTACACAGAGAGAAGGTAAAAAGTGTGTACAAACATAACGCCACTTGCAGATTATTTTCATTTCTCGAAATATCGTATATACGTCTCGTAAAAAGAAATTAAGGTGACCTTGAGCTCTCCGAAACACCTTCGCGCACATAAAAAGTGTTTACATCACAACATTTCCCCCTCTATACCATGCAACTTTTGTGTACATAATTTGTTCATATTATTACAAGTAGCGGAAATATTCAAGGTGGACAAAGTTATTGCCCCACCCTGTAGATTTTTATCATTTGTCTTTATCGTAAATGAAAATATATGGTTAATGGTAACGATGGACCAGTGATGGGCGCGGTAGGGGCATCTGAGTTGTCTGCTTCTCCCACCAACCTAGTCGGCTATGGAGGGACGTGTGAGGGGGGAAACGAAGGCACTGGAAGGCACGAGGCACCGCTGCGCAGAGAAGGTGCGCGCTGCACGAAAGAGTGGTTGGTGGGAGAACTGACTGCGGCAGTCAAAAATGCCCATCACTGCGATAGACGGTCGATTTGTTCGATCGAATAATTTTTGCCATGGGTAGTATGAAATCGCATGAAATAAATTATAACTGTAGATAATTTTACGGAAATCGAAAATATAATGTTCGAATATTTTTCGGAACGAGCGTATGTATTTCTGAACAATCGGCGAGCCAATTATTGTCGCATTACTCGTGCGTTTGAATGAAAAATGATCCACACATCCGTGCGAGCAAACACGGGTTCCAGGACGGTTCGTCATTAGGTCACATTAATCACGCCGCAACCCAGATCAAGCACAGTGTACACGAAGTATTATAATATAATAGTTACACAAGCTCGGGTTGCAGCGTGTTTGCGCTGGCTCGCCATTTGAATCTCATCGCGGATGCAAATTGTCGTGGCCCCGGCTGCAATTGATACGTATATCCAGTCTGTTACTCGATAAACTATTTTCCATGCGCGATAACCGGCGCACCGACTGAATTCCACTCGGCTCCCCTCTTCTTCGACGAACTATAGTCTCCTATTTCTTGTAAGAAAAGATACGAGGCGTGTCACGATTATTAATAACTGTTTAATAACAAATCTTAATGCAAATATTGATCTGATTCGACCATATGTTATAAACGAATTCCAATTTTCAGCTGTTTGTAGTTACAGTGGACCCAAAAGTATTTTGTACATTTCCGATTCTCGATAAATTGTCAATATTTGCACCATCATAATTTCGTTAAAAAAAATAACCAAATTGATTTTTGGCCGGACCATTCGATCGAGTTCCCAAAAAAAACCCCACTGTGATAAGTTTCAAGTCTGTATCCCTACCACAAGGGTAGTTACAGGACGAGCACGGCTTAATGAATTATATCTTCTGTTCTGCTCAACAAAAAATTACGAAAAAATTCATGAACATTCTACCGAATATGTAGTACACATGACAGTGAATTATTTCAGAATTTTTGGTTGTTAAAAACCAGTGTGGGAGAGGTAAATTAAAGCAGGCTACTTATACATACATATACTTTCAGTATATGAATAATCTATATTATAATATAGTTATAACACAAAGGTTTACAGCACGTGGCACGCTTGTTCACTCGATACAAGACTCAGTTGAAACTGAAAAATAGAATACCGAAGAAACCAAGTGATGGTCATTCATACCCCATTCACACATTTCACACATACTGTGTTCACTGTATACATTGACTTTTCTCAAATACCTCCCTCAATGTATACAGTGCATCGACAACAAACAAAAATAAAAATTACCCTTTCAGTTTCCTTTAAACGCATTCACTCTACTTCCTTTAATCCCATTCCTTCACAGCAGAATACATGTTTCGGCTTGCACAACGGTTTAGTTAAAACATCCGCTATCGTGTTCTCTGTTGGTAGGAATTCCAAAACAAACTCATTATTTTTTATTACATCTCTTACAAAATGATACCTTAGGTCAATATGTTTGGATCTCGCATGAAATACTGCATATCGAGTGAGCAAGCGTGCCACGTGCTGTAAACCTTTGTGATATACATAGATTATTCTTATACTGAACCGGAGCTGCTATCCTATAAGTAGCCAGCTTTAATTTACCTCTCCCACACTGGTTTTTACCATTAGTTGAAAAATCGATTTTTTTTTAAATCCGGGAACATAAAATTGCAGACTTTATATTGAAGTTTTCAGAGTACCACATTTACATTAGTATGTTAGTTGTTTCTCATCGTGATTATTAATGTGTATTTTTTTCAGATTTTTCGGATTTTGCGAAAAGGTTTAAAAAAATTGGAAATTTTACAAAATTTTAATATAATTTTATGCTTCTGGATTTTTTAAAAATCGATTTTGCAACCAAAAATTCTGAAATAATTCATTGTCGTGTGTGCCATTAGGTAGAATGTTCATGAATTTTTGCGTAATTTCTTGTTGAGTAGGACAGAAGAAATATGTAGAGCATAATGCATTAAACCGGGCTCACCCTGTAACTACTTTTGTAGTAGAGGTACCGACATGAAACTTGTCACAGAGGATTTTCTTTGGGAGCCCTATCGAATGGTATGACCAAAAATCTTTTCACCATCTTATTCGGTTCTACCCTTTGGAATCATTTTAAACCTCGAAGTCTGTACTTTCGCAAACTGCCTCACATCTTTTTCTAGCATGATAGTAGATGAAAAGCTGAGGACAGTAATTAATCAAATTATACGTAACATCAATACACATTATCTATGGTTCAATACACAAAATCGGCAATTTAATACAGGTATCGATAGTAATTAATAGAATTGATGTTATTAATCGAATTAATTGAATAATTATTATGATCGACTTTGTATTTAAGGTTTCATTCATATTCAGATCGAACGTTGCGGCAGTCATTCCTGCCTGGTTGTTGGTGTCATCCTGTGATAAATCTGTGATCACAATTGATATTAGTTGCTCTAGTTTGTTGCAAATGAGATTGAAAGTTTTTATTTTATACAGGGTGACACAAAAATGTTGTACTTCTTTGAAAGAGGTAATTCCTGAGGTCATTTCAAGTAACTTTTTCCTTTACGAAAATATTTTCTGCGGCTTTGTTAAGGAGTTATTAACGAAAAACAAGGACCAATAAGAGTGCGGCTACAGCGAACGGACTCCGCTTCGGTGACAGGTCCCACTGAGCGCGGCGTTGGCATTTGTCGAGCCAGAATCCATCCGTTTGGGCCGCACTTTTATTGGTCCTTGTTTTTCGTTAATAACTCGGTAACAAAGCAACGGAGAAAATTTTCACAAAGGAAAAAGTTACTGGAAGTGGCCTGAGGAATCAGCTCTTTCAAAGAAGTACAACATTTTTGTGTCACCCTGTATAAAGATCTATTTATGAATTTTGTTATCTGCGAGTTCGCTTTTTAGAGTTATGCGAATTTCTCTAGCGAGACCTTGGGAATTTAGGGCAATCTAGAATAATGTGCGTGACGATTCAGCAGTACTATGATGCACTGCGGTATGATTATTCGGGTTTGGTAATTAGATGCGACCGGGTGAGTTGGAACGTAAAGTTCCGTCGTTTAAAAACTGACCTGCGATATCTGACTGGCACGCAACCCGCCGAAAATCCGAACCCGTAAAAACAGAATATCAAGACCGGTCTGGGGGGGGGGGGGAGCGAGGTTGGTGGTTGGCGCGTCGGCTCATTTGTCACGCGTTTCGCGTATTTGTCTTCGTACTGGTTATTAATTACCCTTGCCGAGTGGAGCACGTACAAATATTGGCTTGAACGGAATACGGCTCGAAAGTCATTATACACAGCGCCGCGGTGTACAGCAGGGTGGTTTCCAATGTAACGGCCCCGCGCGCCCCAAACTTTATTTCTATTTTACGATCAGTGTACACTACGCTTTATTCGCGAAACCCGCTGTTTCACGTCCAGTCACTAATCGGCCTTCTCTTTGTTTCAGGTAAGTCACGGAGTTTCGTTCTAGGTGGAACAAAATCGCAGCAGGTCGACGTGAGTGCTATGAATTATAATAAAAATGAGCAGAAGGAATCAGTGCAGAGATGATACGAGAGATATGAGAACAGAACCATCATTTTTTTTCAAGGAGGAGGTAATGCATTTAAGCACACCCTGCCTGAAGGTTACAGTCGAGTAGTGTGGGACTCTACCGGTCAGAAGGTTCGGCAATGCCCACTAGACCCCTCCCCCTAGGACCCTATGCCCACTAGAACCCTTCCCCTAGGACCTTATACCCACTAGACCCCTTCCCCTAGGGCCCTATACCCACTTTTAACATGCTAAATATGGGTAATGGGTATAGGTTCTGTTCCATGCTAAATCTGGGTATGCTCTGTCTCTATCTATACTGAAGAAAGTGGTGCTAGTAACGTAACGACCACGAGCAACAGCATTCTCATTTCTTCTCTGTACAGTGTACAGTGCCTCCCATTATACGATACCCGAATATCCGAACTTGGTTAAAGGGTTAAGTAGAACATTAGAAATAGATTAATGAAAAAATTCTTTTCGATTTGGGAAATCGAGATTGAGGGGATGATTTGAGATAACTGGATTAACGTAACCTTTAATAATAAAACAAGCAAGTAACACAAGGGGAGCAATTTTTAAATTAAAATATCTGCCGAACTAATCATTTCTCAACATGCATGGGTTAATACTGTTTCACAGAGGATAAAAACTATACGGTTCCATTTAAAAACGAATCTTCAAATCTCCTAAACACCTCCAGTTATGAAGAAGTCATGCACACCACATCGTGTCCCCCCTGATACCATGCAATGAAAATAACTTTTTTGTGCAACGTATAATTTAGAAATTATTCGAGGTGATGCAGTTAGGTGCCTCAATGTGTATGCCTTACAGTTTTGTGTATTGCCAAGAATCTATTCTTTTCCTGCGACCCCGGCAGGACTATAACTTCTAAAGCATCAGCAGCTTCCCAAAGTCTCGCGCCAGGGTCGATGCCCATATTACCAGAAGTTCGATAATAAGTAGACTCCCCGGACTACCGGTCACGTGGTAGCAATATCTTGCACATACTAATCCACGGGACTGGTCCTAATCCCGCACGAAGCAATAATTCTCGGAAGAACGGTACGATCCCAAGATCCTTCCGCGATCCGAGAATGCATCGAAGAATGCGTTCGATGGGATCGGGCGCGAGAACGAACGAATAGTTCTTCAACGCGGATCGTCGTGTTCCGCCGTCCCTTCCGAACTATGTCGCCAAAAATGCGTTCGAGACGTCTGCCGAGAAGATTTGATCGAGCTGTTCTCCATTGTTTGCCGAAGTTATGCGTGCTCTCTCGACACGAGATCTTTTTTCGGGATTTTACGCGGATGCGTTTGTTCGGCATAAGGCGCCGGATGGATGTCTTGGCAACTGGTTACGGGCATAAATCCGGCGCGGGAACCACCGCCAAGAAAAATAATCGAACCGGGAAGCGACCGCCCCACACCGTCCCGAACGGTTTGACCTAACCGCCATGCCAGGTGTGTCGCGTCCCTCCCCACACGAAGCAACGCGCTCTGCCTTTTCCTTTATCCGCCACTCGATAGCCGTCAGATGTTCACTTAAGGGTACATCGAACCGTGACGGGGTAACATTTCACCCGGATTAATGCTCGCAGGATGTTACCTTGATCTCCGTTCCCTCGATCACGCTACCGATTTAACACCGTTCTATTATAGGACGGATATTATCGTGACTTTGGGATCTCTCACAGACGAAGCAGAGTCGAGTGGGGCTGAAAGTCGGGCGGGTTCCGACTTGAACATCTTTGTTTGTTTACGGTCGACCAAGCTTTGCTATGTAAGTATATGGGTAGTGCGGAGGATACAAAAGCCATAGTAACGTTACTTGTTTCGAAGCATTCGTTTGAGTCGCACAACACATTTGTGCCTTTCCATGCTAAGAAATAAGAAGAATATATCGTCTTTTGTTTCTTCTGTCTACCTACGTATCGGGTTAGCATAAGATTGTATGATCCATTATAGCAATTTCTGTATGCTTTGGTTTCTTTCTAAATGATAATTATTTTAATGTATACATCAATAGAGTTGTGAAGGTACCGCTAAAGGTGAGATCTCCCAATTGTGGAATCACCTAAGCGCTTCTCGATGCAGCATTTTGCAATCCATTCATCGTCTAGACACATATGCAAACGATCACTTCCGATGAAGTTTGACGAATGAAGTATAAGAGACCCCAGGATCGCAAAAGGCTCCGTGCAGATGCGCTTAGGAGTTATTGCCCCATCACTTGATATTATCCCCTGGAATGTGACAGCACAAAAGGCAAACTAATCGCGGTACTAATAAGGGAACATCTGGAATACACTCCGGTTTTTACGAAACTTTGCATAAATATTTCTTAAACCTATCTAAGAAGATAGCTGTAATTCGTTCGTGCCCGTTCTTCACTTTGAGGGAGATATCAACCCCTGTATCCCCCGAACCGCCCTTTCTATATGCGTACTTACCAGTCGTAAACAACAAAAGATATGAAAAGATGGTTGAGATAAAAGTTATACCGTTTCTTGATATTCGTAAAACAGCGTGTAAATAAAAAAAAATCATTTTTTAATTCAATTTACCAAAAAGAAGGATTTTTTCAAAAAAATGTACACGCAGCTTTATAGATCTCAAGAAACGGTATAACTTTTATCCCAACCATTTTTTGATATTTCTTGTTGTTCACGACTTGTAAGCACGTATAGACCCGTTCTTCGTGAATCCTGTCGTGATCCTGTACTTCGTGACCGATACGACACCACAGTTTCGATTCTTAGCGAAAAGTGCAATAACGACCGAGAATCAATATGGCCTGTAATCGAGAAGCGATTGTGGATCCCCTGGCATGTTCGGATCACAGATAGCAACGATAGAAATAGAAAGAGAATAGTGTCTCGCCAGGGAGGTACAGCAATTCCGTAGCGTAGATCGGCGATGGGAGTGATTGTTCACGGTTCTAGATTTCGGACCAGTTTTATCTGTCGGCAATAATGCGAAGTCCAGCGAAGGGGTCGGGGTCTCTCCTCGCATCGTGTCATGGTTCAGTTCCCGTTGAAGTCAACGACGCTCGGTTCTCGTCAGTAATGACTACGGAAGTTCCCGCGGAAACGGCACAACACTTGGGAAACTGACTTCGGGGGGGAATTGAGTTGAAAGTGGAATTTCAAGGATCGACCGCCCAACGGCGTTTGGTTAGCCTAGCTTTTCAGGATTCGACGAACAATACGATTCGAACATTGTCTTAATAATTGTCCGCTTAGCAGGTTATTTCGCTTCAATGCAACAGAAACAATGAAAGCCGCCTGGCACTTTGCGAAACTCGTTCTTAAGCAATTTCGCTAGGCGACCGTTTTCTTTCGATTCGTACAATAAGAAGCCTTTATCATGTATGCATTAGGTCTTTACCCGTGATCCTGTCGATGGAATTCAGTCGCGCTATAGCTCCGGTTTCGCTCCGAATCTCTAAGGAGCGATCATCCGGAGAGTTTTTCGAGCTTATAGAGTACGTAGCGTTTGAAGAAGATAAGGGTTCTAAAGTGTCTACGTATAGAATTCGGTGTTCATACAGGGTGTACCAAAAATGTTGTGCTTCCATGAAACGGGTGATTCCTGAGGTTATTTTAAATGACTTTGTCCTTCAGCATTTTTGGGACACACTGTATAGCAATGTCTCGATATATGCGAAAGAGATAGTATACGATAGTTATGAAAAATTGCTTACCACACATTGCTGAGACATGTAGCACCTCAGGGACTCAGGAACTCGATCTCAGAAAAGAGACAATATTAATTCAATCACAATATTTTTTTGTTTTTAATATTTTTTTATGAAATTTTTATCCACTTATTTCTGACATTTCGGTGATTAAAATGAGTACAAGCACGACATAATTCTGAGCATATTTGCTCCTCAATTGATGATTTAGTAAAACCTCGATTATCCGAACCGCGATGATATCTGAATTCTAATATATGTTTCACGTGAAAACAGCAGGGACTTGTACCGGTACGTAAAATACCGGTATGATACCGGTATATTTCGGTATTTCTGCCTAACCGTAATAGGAACCGAAATATCGGAATACCGGTATCTCGTCATACCGGTATTTTCATATACCGGTATGACGTCATACCGGTATAGTTGCATTCAGCGAATTATACCGGTACGTAAAATACCGGTACGTAAAATTTACCGGTATAAATATCGGTATGATGAACGGGGCAAGAGGGCTATTCCACACAAATTCAATGTTTATCTGAAAACACCATACAAAATAGTCCATTTACATCCGAATCATGTGTATAAATAGTTTGAACTTTTATTAAAAAAAGTATTTAACTTAAGCCCTTAGACAAAAAATAATTATCACGCATAATAATATTGATATTTTAAAATAAATTGGCAATCAAACTTAACTTAAATAATAATTATTAATTCAAAATGATTCAAATATTAGATGTCCAGATTTAGTACTGTTTTGGAATATAAGTATTCCATACTGAGGCGCGGATGACGGGAAACGGATTTTCCTGAAACTTGCAGTATTTGAAGATGACGTCTCCATATGTAAATTCGCAAAGCAGTAGCGCGCGCTTTTCAAGATTTTCCGAGAAAATTGTATTTTTAAATTTTACTCGGTTATAAACAGTTCGCGTTAAGTATTTAACAAGCAGATGAGTGGCCGAGAGCGGAGCGCGAAATACTATGTAACCGGTAGGTTGTTGGTTCGAGTCCCGCTATCCAAATTTTTTTTTTTCTTGAAATTGATACCTACCTCAATTTTTAGCCTAAAATCTATTATTTAAAAATTATTTTTATTTTTTAATTAGAAAATGCATGTTTTTTATTTGTGGACAATGGGAAATAAATTGGAATAAAAATAATACGCAATGTCATTTTTACTTTATTACTGCACATTTTCTATATTAATTATATGCTATATATGACATGAGCCAGGGTGATGTTCATCGTACAAACATGGAAAGCAATAGTTTTTCGGCATCTAGCACACACTATAAACGCCGCGTTCGTACAAGAGCACGCTTTTTTGAGTACTAAGTTTACTAAGCATTGGAAAAACCGAAAAATACCGGTATTTCAAAACGGTTACTGGTATAGTTCTGTTGGTCCAATACCGGTATTAAGTCCCTGTCGTAATACCGGTATACAAATTTTACCGGTATTAAGTCCCTCGCGTAATACCGGTATGAAAATTTTACCGGTATTAAGTCCCTAGCGTAATACCGGTATGAAAATTTTACCGGTATTCGCAATACCGGTATAAAAATTTTTACCGGTATTAAGTCCCTGTGTAATACCGGTATACAAATTTTACCGGTATTAAGTCCCTGGAAAACAGTCTAAAACGACATATATAATATACAATACTACTTATCGCGTAAATTAATAATGGTTGACGTGATATAAGTGGCATTTCGGTCCCAAAGTTTGCAGACACAGGGTGTCCCACTTGAAGTTTTTGAATGCAACTATTTTCCAAACCTCAGCTGGTTGTAAAAAATATTTCAAATAAAACTTACTCGACTGCGGCAGAAGCATGTTCTGGTAGTCAGAATTCTTCTGTAGGTGGGCGTGTTTCTGTCTAGGTGGGCGAGTTTCTGTCTAGGTAAGGTAAATTCTGAACGGCACTAAATGACCTTGAATGACCTTGGAAGATGAAAGTGTTATAGGTCAATGAATTCGTCTCGGCATCGACTACACGCTTGCCTAAACAAATGCATACAGTTCCGTATACAAAAACAGAGGTCACCTTGAAATCTCGAGGGCACGCCCACTTGGAGAAGATTTGTGACCACCATAAGATGAAAAGAGTTTTATTTGAAATTTTTTTCATAACGAGCTATAGCTTGGGGAATAATTGCGTGCGGAGCATAAAGTTCCGTATTCAACAACAGAGGTCACCTTGAAATCTCGAGAGCTCGTCTACTTGGAAAAGATTTGTGACCACCATAAGATGAAACAGAGTGTTATTTGAAACATTTTTCAGCTATAGTTTCAGAAATAATTGCGTGCGAAACTTGGAATGGGACAACCTGTACATTAAGATGTTACTGTATTAAGAAATTGAAATATGACGGAGAATCTAACTATTCGGAGTTCTAAGCAATCAAGAAAGTTTTGGGGAGTCTTGAAGTGTCCTTGTTCAGAAACCTCAGAAATCATTTGAAGTTGGGGTCCAAGACATGAAGAGCGCCGTTTCAGGAATCTAAATACGATAAGTCATGTTCCCGTGCATATCGCTCAAGCCAAACGCCGACGAACAAACAAACCCCACTGTTTGAAGTGCTATTAAAGGGATCCAGATGGTATGCTTCACTGAAAGAGACAATTGATCTTCGAGAGATCCGAGATTGGATGTTCTCCAGATGCAGGCTAGAACAATAAGTAAAACTCGATGCCTGCGTCTACTTATGCGGAAGAGAAGTAGCATGCCCGTGGTTATCAATGGCGAAACTTGGTCCTCCATCTCCGTCGAATCAGACAAATTGCTCGCCAAGGATTTCTTCGAGAGCTTAATGTTTGTCGAAATGATATCTTCGTATTTATTTTATAGATGAAAGGTTTGTACTTCACAACAAAGTAAATTAAAAGTTCCAGTATGAACTTTATGATTATAAAACTTTTCTGTTTATCAGATTAACCCTTAGCACCCAGTAACTCGGAGTCAAAAATAAAAATGTATAGACCTTTATGAGATGGGCCTCTCGAAGCCATGTTTGACACAATTCTCATAAAATATATCTTTTAATATTGTTGTGTCAAGTCCGTTGACGTGAATGCCGCGGATTACTTGAGTAGTGAAAATGAATGGAACGTTGTAAGGCTACTGTTTTCAATTTAAACAAATAACTTTATTAAAACGTATACTATGTTCTAATACTAGACTAGTAGTGATAGGCGAGTGACGGTTCCCTGCTCTCGGGCAGTGTACAGGTCGTAAAGCTAATGCGCTCGGGCAATGGTTTATCGTCGCTAGTTCATCAGTGAAAATTCGTAGTATTTATACCTATTTTGGGTGCGCATAGAACACCAATCACATCGATTCTTTGCTGGTGGTCGCACGCTATTGGTGAAGATGGGGGTACATTTTTGTAAGGTATGTTCGCGAGGGCGCGATTGTTTCGGCGGTTTATTGCCTTCCCTGACATCTGTTTAGACTTAGGTACCTGCTTTGCATGGAGGGTTTCGCGTGGCTATTTGCCTATAATAAAAACCGGAGAAGTCTCATTCCGGGACGAAACAAATATGCATAACGCAGGGTAATCAAGTTAGCTGGGACACTCCGTATCTCCGTAAATCCTTTTGTACACATTTTCCACCATACTTATACTTACCCTGAATGGGCAAGCATGTTTTTTGCACCTTCCATAGGCAACCTCGGTGATTTATGTTCGCGACTAACATTTTTACTAGGCTATCAATAAATAAAAAAAATTCTGGAACACGTGTTGGAGTCTCTATGTTAATAATCGTTGGAACGTCAAATGTTTAAAACATGAATGGGATTATTGATCAAGAAGAGACAATCTCCTTATACGAATCATTAATTAGGGTCGTAAGAAACACTTCACTATATATTATAATAATGGCGTAATTTCATTTGTATATTCAATTATTTAACTATGCTGCATCAATCCGACCATCTTGAAACGTTCAGATATATTAGACAGGTGACAGAACATTGTTCTCAAATTTTCTGGTAGGTGTCACTCAAACTGTTGCTTGCAACTCCCACCCCCAAAAGAATAAAATTTTTTTCTACCCTTAATAATTTGCTCACAATTGCGAAAAAATATATATGAAATGGACGAGGTAAGTTCGAGTATTTTCGCTTTTTTTCATCTTAATATCTTTAATTAACAACCAAGAAAAAAATGATAAAGTTTAGGGTGTTTACCCTCGTATTACCCGTAAATGAGGGGTTAGTGACTTAAAATTTTGGGGGATTATCTTTCAACCTAAAAGCATTGTTTTGAACACGGTGTCACGTCTACCGACGTGTTGCCTCCTTCCGGTCGTAACCATAGCCGATAAGAATAATCTCTATTATTATATTACATGTAACCATACCTTCAATCACATCCGTTCCCACCAGATAGAGTAATCATTGTTACCATTCAGTATCTTAATGTATTCCACGTAGCTACTAAGATCAGCTAACCGATATCTAAATGGATACCGCGAAATCACGCCATAACGCGTCCCCACCACATAGTATCACCATGGATCACCATGTCAACGAGGTTCGAGAGGAATCAAGTTTTAGTAGTGCTAGTTCCGACTTCAAAGCGAACAGTCATATTATTTTCTTGCGTCTATCCGCCCTCGCGCGGTCTCATAGTTCTCGCGTGATTCTAATTCCAATCTTATTGTAACTCTAGTTCTAGTTCGTAAGCATTGTATTTTTACCTCGTACGTCGTGTCGATACAAATATATATATATTCCCAGTTATTAAAGCTATAAGTGAGTCTCGCTTAATTCCTGCCCCTACACCTCGCGCTTGTGATACTCTCCTTTTCAATTCAGATTTTACCTGCTTCTGTATTTCCACCTCGCACGTCTGAGCCTAGCCAGTTGCTCGGTGCGTACCTCTGGTTCCAACGGGAAATGCAGAAGCCTCTTTGACTTATTCTACACGAATATCACATGCCGCGTCGCGCTGGTCGTCGGTACCAACTACGTAAACTCGCGCGTATCTACGCGAGTGAAAACGGTGGACAACAGCTGCTGGGTATCACACGAGAACCCAGGATCATCAGTGACGTGGTCTTCCAAGGTCGAGTGAGGATCGCCGCCCCTGAGACGACCCAACCAGATCCTGCTGCAGCCGTTGACGACCAGCGAGAGCAGACCGCCTGAAGGAGGCCTGCCGTACACAGTGACAGCTTATTCTACTGTCCGAGAATACTACCGGCGTTCCACTAGAGAATCTCGCCGTTCAGACTGGCCGCACAATCTCCTTCATCGCCCTATCGTATTCGTCGTAAGTGCTAGATAGTAGATTCGCGTACGCAAAGGTCGCGGTTCCCCGTCAGACGTCGGACGTACGTGCCGCGTGGACCAAAAGGTTGTATCGTTTTGAGCGTCTATCGAAAGTAACGTGTCGCGAGCCAATAAATTCACGCGACTCGACTTCCGGGACGTAACAACGGTATCAATACAAATTGTCGTGAGGGCCGCTGGGTCATGCATGTCCTGCTAGACCCTTTCGCTTCGACCTAGTTTTCTGACGGAGGGTTAAAGAAAATTGAAAAGAAATGTTGATTTTTCAATTCTGAAAAACTGAAGTACTCCCTTAAATGGATTTACATTCGCATGATATTGTAGAGCGAATCTTCGACACTAGGCCATAGAGGAGGTGCAATAAAATGAAAAGTTGTCCTCGCACAGATAAACCAGTTAAAAAATTGCTGGTCATGGTGAAAGCAAACGGCGATCAGGGGAAGGTGAAGGGGGGATGGGGCTTTTGCGGAAAAACCGCACGGAAACCTATAAATTCTGGCATTATAATTTCACTCTAATTCTATTGCGGCTGCGGGAACAGAAATTACGAACAGCGGTTTCGGAAAAGCCGGGCAACTTACACGTGGAAATGAATTCTTTTTACTAAGAAAACCACGTCCTCCCAACGAAGAGGAATTTTCCCCACGAGAGAAGCCAAGTATCCTCGTGTGTTTCATCGCACCGCACCGCATCGGCGCGGCGCGGCGCGGCGCGGCGGAGCTTCCATGCACACACAGGTTGCGCGTGTACTCTCAAAAGTAGGAACACCGTCGCGTCGTTGTTGGCCTCTGTGATGCTACCATTTCCGTTTTTAATTATTCAAAGAACCGCGCCGCGTAATTAGGGCGTTCCATTGGCTTGTTAAAACAACATTTTTCTCAGAAGTTCTTTTCATCCGGTAGAAAAATAGCGAAGTGGCTGTAATCGCCGACTGAAGCCCGCATCCACCCCCACCCCCTAGACAGTGAACGTCACATTGGGACGGTATATAAGATTCATCGAAATGAGGGGATGCAAGCAGAATAGACTACCTATCTACTTGATAAACGTGGTTAACATTGTTGCTATCGTGGAGAATTCTCGTCACAGATCTATGTGGGAGAAGTTCTTCATGCGATTAAAGGATCTTCCTACTGTGACGGTTTGAAACAATAAAATATTTTTTAAAATATTTTTTAAAATTGTAATGGGAGTATATCAGAAAATCAGGGGATACAGTTTTACAACTCAAAAACTATTGTTTATATCGACAATATACCACGAAGTAGTTAAAGAATCAAAGGATTTATTACCTAGTGGGGATTGTGATGTCACGCGCGGCACGGAGTGGGGCGCGCTGCCATTTTGTGATCGTTCCGCCGCATCTGGAAACTTTCACGCACTGTTACAGTAAAGTCGCGACCTAAATCACACGGAGGTAGTCGATCTTATTGTTAGTCCGTTCACCCACCCCTTCCACTGGGGGGCATGTGTCAACGTAACAGTTAAGCTACGACATTCAAACTTCCACAATCCACTGTAACATTCGAATAATCGACCATATTGCAACTATCGCTGCAATCAAGCAGCAGTACACGAACACTACCATACCCAGTGCAAAGGACATTGGTTTTTCCAAGCCTGCTGGCGAATAGCGATCGATCTGTTGGCGCAATTACCCCAATCGCCCGACTCCGCGTCCTTTGCCGGCCTTTTCCGGCCGCAATTTTTGAGTGACGACGAATTAAAAAACGAAATTTTAAAGAGAAAGAATCGTGGAATGGGACCATATTTTTTTCAAAATTTTTCACACTTGAACCGAGGATTAGATTTGCAAAAGAAAAATATATTTTTTCATTGAAAAATTACATTTCCGTGTAACATGATATACAGGGTGTCCCAAAACGTCTTCAACTCCCGGAAATGGGAGGTTCCTGAGGTCATTTCAAGCGCCATTTTCCTGTTGCAAAATGTTGTCCGAGGCTTTGTTTGGGAGTTATTAACGAAAAACACGGACCAATCAGAGCGCGAGCTAGACCCGCGATGGCTGGCTTGGGTGTGACGTGCCAGGAGTATCTACTCGTCCTGAGCGTTAGCGGTGCCCCGCATCGAGGCGTCGAACAAGAGAAGGAGTAGAAATTGAACGTATGGAATTAAAAACTCACTTATTCAGCCGTAAATCCACTTGCTGCTTCGAAATGTATGTCACTGGGCCACTCGGTGACGAACTGTGGAGCTGGCTTCAGGTATACAGCATTGTCCCGAACGGTAAGGGACGTACGGCCAGGTCAACGAACTGCACAACTGGTGGTAAAACGACAACCTAAGGGATGTGCGGTCAAGTAAACGATCCGGGCTTCATACAGATGCCATGAAATTTTTCCACACTCACGATCACTGTTCACATTTGTCAACACATAGCTATGCACTAATAACAATTGCAATATCACGTGTATTGCATCACAAATCACAGTAATGAGGTAATGCGATCAGTAGATTGCAGATTTCAAGCATTTGTAGCAAAAATGAGTAAGTGCATTTTAAAATAGTAGAAAGATTAAAATAATTTAAAAACACCAATGTATTATTTTCAATTTGTTCAAATGATTATAGTAAAAATCAAATATCCGTCTGGCTCCTGTCCCTTGCAATAGCAGCAGCCAACTTTAATTTTGCATAAAAATCCGCAGTCTAGTGATTAGTTTAAATATGACTACTAAAAACACATTTTAGCAACCGTGAACTTAGAATTGACTAGTCTTTGGAGACGTTCTCTCTACCGCGGCTCGAACGACACTGATTTTACCCAAGATTTTTCTGAAAAGTTTAGGGAGAACATTATGCGTGTCGAAAATGCACGCTGTACCACGCTTACGAAAACGACGGGGTGCACAGACGAAAAAAAGTGTTAGAGAGGGACCGCTGTAAGACTACAATTTATGGCAATCACATGTTTCGGGTTTCCTGCAGATTGGTACGCAGAGTCGATGGGTAACTGTTCGTAAACGTCGTCCGTCCTTTTACCCAGCTAGAGGTAGAAATGTCAGGTCCGCGTGGCGTTATAGGGTCACTATTGTCCTATACCTCCCTTAAGAAACTTTCTAAAAGAAGGATAGACAACGTTTTCGAACAGTAACCCATCGACTCTGCGTACCAATTCGTTGACCTGATCGTACGTCCCTTACCGTTCGGGACAATGCCGTATACCTGAAGCCAGCTATGCAGTTCGTCACCGAGTTGGCCCTGTGACACACATTTCGAAGCAGCAACCGGATTTACGGCTGAATAGGTAAGTTTTTAATTCCTTGCGTTCAATTTCTACTTCTTCTCTTGTTCGATGCATCATCGCGGCGTACCGCTACGCTCCTCCGAGTAGAGACCCCTGGCGCGCCACACGAAGCCTCGGACAACATTTTGCAAAAGGAAAATGGCGCTTCAAATGACCTCAGGAACCGCCCATTTCCGCTTACGCAGTCGTTTTGGGACACCCTGTAGAGATATCACATCACATTTCAGTTTCAGCAAAATCCGAGACATCGTCGCAAAAAAATAATCGCCTTCGCGTGGAATGACCCAACTCGTGGGTCCTCCTCCTACTCCTGGATCCTCTCTCTACTCCTGGGTCCTCCTCATCAAACTTCTGTGGAGTGCAGGAGGATGTGGAGGAGATTAGGAGTGTATAGGAGACCGTATCATCGCAATCACGCGATGCAGAGCACGGTAGGGGCAATTAATTAAATAGTTGATAGCTTATTGTTAGTCGGGGAACCGATACACTGGTAGTGGGAGTCGTGAAGCGGGGAAGAAATTGTCCGGGCCTGCCCTATAACATCGAGTCAAACTTGTGCTGAAGATTTCGAACAGAAATAAAATTCTGTTTAGTTCGTTGTCAATGTTTAGTCATTGAAGAACATATAGGCATACAATAAATATAAATATTTTTCATCTTGTAGGAAATTAAGAACGACAAAGAAGTTCTAACCACTGTAACCGTAAAATAAATCTTAGTACAAGGGGTTAATAATGTTTCAGTTCTAATAGCAAAGTTCGTGCTGCTTTTAGAAATTACCATTTTAAAATACATACTACACGCGCACACTATGTCAACTAAAAGCGAGCTTATATATGTATATTTAAACGAAAGGTTATTTAAGCAAGAACTTATTTAATTACTACCTCCTCTAACTAGGAAACCGTTTGCATAATCAATGAAATGAAATCATTTGCAAGTTGAAACACTTTTTTCTATATCAGAAGGTAAAACTTTTCTGAAAAAGGAATAGAAAAGTTGCTAGATCTGTATATTGATTAAAACGGCGCAAACTTTCTCGGTTAATAAAATTTTTGAAACTCATTTCACCTATTATTTAAAAGAACATTTCAAAGCTTCTCTTGAATGTAGCATGGTCATTCGGACGTGTATTAATGGATTTTTCGCAGGTAAAAAGTGAAAATAAATAGTTAGTTGAATAACTTCTGACGTTACTATAGGTTATTTAATTAAGCTCTCTGGTTGAATCGCCATAACTATTTTATGTATAGCAAATTTTATTTTCCAAAAAGTAATACACACAGCCAGCAAATTAAATAATAATATATATCTTAGTTTACTTTAAAATGATTTCAAAATTATTGTAATATTTTTTTTTAACGAAATTGTCATAGTACATATATTGGCAATTTCAAATTTTGTTGAGACACACTGTATATCAATTTTAAATATTCTGTAAAATAAATTTTCGACTGAATTGTTTGAACTAAAAATCGAAGAAGTCTGCAGCGATCTTTCTTCACAATGTGCATTATATAATATATTTTCCTCTGTTCATTTTCGCAATCGGAGAGTTGAATATAACGAATATATTCTCACGATCGATCTTGTAATGGTGACTTTGGCGCAGGAAAATTGACAATAGCTGCATCCATCGTGTGTTTAATGGCCGCGAGTTACCTTGTCCGCCATATGCTTTCTACCTGGAAGAAAATCTTGTGGAACATTTTCTTGAAATATGAATTTAAACAGATATTGGATGGGATGCATTTGCAAGATGGAGACTCTGAAGAATGAGTGGACCACCGAGGTGTCTCGCGACATGTGAACATTAATCAACAATGAAAAATAGCATGCGCCACGGCGGAATGTTCATAAACAACGCGTGAAGATAACACACCATATAATTTCGCGAGCATATCATTCGAAAACAAGCAACACTCAGTGTTTACGTTTGTTGAACAGAAAACTATTCTTTTGATACGGTACAGCGCTGGCAAATCCTTGTTACACAGTTTCCAAAGTACTCAAAGGAACATTTCTAGGATACTCGTATAAATGCGCAATGTAGCCAAATGTGAATCAAGCTTAACAGCTAATTTTCGAAGTTTCTCCATTTCGGTGTTACAAATGTCATTACCGTTCCTATGAATCTCATTCATGGAATACTTAAATTATAATTGGAGAACATTTTTTAGAACTTTTTGTGTAATGGACGTAGCCAGAGATACTATTGAATAAACCATTTTTAAAACACTTTGAAAATATATTTAAAATGTCGCTAGAACAATTATATATGGTCAAGAAAGAACAAAAAAAGTGTATACGAACGAAAAAAATAGTTTATATTGCATTTTTTAAGTTTGTACATTACTTTTCTGAATATAAAAATGTTCAATATTATATAATACACCTAAGAAAAAGTAAATAACTATCGAAAAAATTGATTTTTATTTATTGTAAGTACTATGCAGTATATAACAAATTCTGGAAAAATTAAGAACAATGGTTTTAACAATATCCCTTTACTGAATTTTTATAAAACTGGTATCTCCAAAATTTGGAGATATCCCAATTTTTGAAACCTGTTCCCTAATCCGAAAATTCTGAAAAAAATACATATTAATAATCACGATGATACACAACCAACATAAGAATATAAACGTCGTACTCTGAAAACTTCAATATTAAATCGGCAATTTTATGCTTAACAATTCTGAAATACTTCACTGTCACGTGTGCTATTAGGTAGAATGTTCATGAATTTGTTTCATGAATTTTTTCGTAATTTTCTATTGAGCAGAACAGAAGAAATAATTCATTACACCATACTCACCCTACATATAACTTGTGGTAGGGGTACCGACTTGAAACTTGTCACAGAGGGTTTTCTTTGGGAGCCCTATCGAATGGTGTGACCAAAAACCAATTTGGTTTGGGGGGATTTTTCAGCATCTTATCTGGCTATACCTTTTGTTTAAAAAACCATAGAAAATATTACAAAATTTGCAAATTGAGCAGTCTTACGAATAGCATTTAGGGGGATGAGAGTGTGTTTTTGTTGTGGGGCCATTTATTAACATACAGTTTGAAATAATTTGTTCTCGTGGAATTTTTATTAAACGGATTATGAAATATTTGTTGCACGAGAACAGTTTTTAAAGTAATTCCGAAGAATAATAATTCTTTCCATACAAATTCCACGGCAACAAATATTTCCTCGTACGAAATATATAATATATATTTATAACATACTAATATGTATTATAAATATATAATAATAAATATACATACAAAAATATAATAATATATTAACATAAAATATATAAATATGAATATGTACAGTGAGAGATAATACACATAGTATTCGCACACCCTTCAAAAAGAGTAACTTTTTTAAAATGGTTCTTGAAACGACTTGAGATGTTAGAAGAATTAGTTTACTAGACAATGTGTCAAAATTTAATAGTTGTAGGCAACTCCTTACAGATAACGATCAAATTATTATATGAAACTATTACTTATAATAATTGTTCTTACAATAATGCCTCTTTTATTAATGAAAATATTATTATGTTTGCAATAGCATAAGACGACAATCTTATATTATATGCGAGTAAGAAAAACTGCTGCATTAAAGAGAAAGCTCCATTTTCAAGTATTAATTTGACTAAACCTGAAATCGGAGATGGCGAAGCAACAGTTATTCATGAAAAAGATTGAAAGGACTGTACTTTATTTGAATCGTTCCTGTCTAGAGTATTGTATGTAGAAATATGTATATGTACATACGTATATTGAATATGTATGAATAAGGATGTCACACGCAGGTGAAGATGGGCATAGTTTGCAGTAAGATTGGGCCACGCGGCGCGGCGCACCCGAAAAAAAATGTAACCAAGCAACGACGAGCGTCGCACGTTGTGCGAGACTTTCGTAGAACACGCGCAAAAACGTAAACTGTAAACCAAGGTCGACGAGCTGAGAGGAAATACAAGGAGTCGTCAGTCGTGCCCAGTCCTAGCTAAATAGAGAGCATATCGGTTATCGATTAACGCATTTCATAATGTCATTCTTTTTCGCATATCGTTAGCTAGTAATAATAACTACATATATGTACTACAATATTATATTTATAATACAATAATTATGAAGACAGGAGCTATCTTTGTACAATTCTTCCGTCCATTCATAACAATTTAATTATGCGAATAAACCATAACACATAGTATGCAAGAAAAAAATTCCTTTTTGAAACACAGATTTGAATGGTTGTATACGTATAGTATTGTCGCGGAGTGTAGGTTCGTAAACATGTGAAAGAAAATTGGTGCGCAAGGGTTAGATTGGACCCAGCCCTGGCTGGCACGAGAAAAGCGTTCGCTGTCGAAGGGTTAGCAGAGACCTCGACAGGAAAACAAGGCAACAAGCTTCCAGTTATTCTTTGAGACTGTTTCCGGTGTTCTTAAGCAGTTCAATTAATTCCGAACACTAAACTTTCCTCGGGTTCAAACTGCTGGTGGCCGAGGTCGATATAAAGGCGGTCCGCAACGAGTCTGCAAATAGTGATTCACCTGCGTCCCCGCTATTCCCGAGCGCTATTCTCCGGCCACGTTCTCGCTCCTCTCATTTTGCACGCACTCTGCGTACCCATGCGTCTTATTAATGGATTTCAGAGTGCGCACGAGTGTTTGCTCGCCCTGGCACGATTGCCCGCCGCACGATTCAACCCCCCCCCCCCCCCACACCGTCAGAATGCCCGCTGGCTAGGCTCTTGTTTCCCGGGCTAGTTTGCAGTAGCCAAACTTCAGCCTAGAGAAAGTATCGAGTGAACCACTCCTAGGAGTTCTTGTCGTTCGAGATACAGCCACTTGGAAACAAAGAATCCCGGTTAGTCTCACGAGGATTGATTCCAGAACTGCGCCGTGATAGATGACATAGCAATTAGTATGTACCTTATTGTCAACGCACTCGCACCCGTCAAACTAGCAGGGAAAGTTGCGAATGATTTTTTACAAAAGAGAGACACTAAATTGTCTTTCTAAATGTAAAATAAATTTTTTAAATGCATTTTTTTAAGTTTTCTTTTTGAGAAAATTTAAATATTTTCTTTTTCGTGAAATATCTCAAGAACGACGAATGATATTTTTAAAAAGGTGCATGGTATTATTGTGTCTGCAGAACTGTGTGAAAAAACATTTTTTTAAATTATTGTTTTGAGAAATGCATCTAAACAATTTTTTTTCATACAATTTGGTAGACACAATAATATCATGCAAGTTTCGTTTCAACTTCTTTTTAATATCATTTGTTGTTCTTGAGATATTTCATGGCAAAGAAAATATTGAAATTTTTTCCTGGGTCGATTTTGCCCCTATGTATGTATACAAATGTTAACTAAAAGTATGAATGAATAACCGATATTTTTAAGTTATTTTTAAGAGGTAGGAATTGTACCCTCACACCATATTGAATAAACGTGTATGTAATTATTAACACCATGATCTTATAAAGTAAATAAAGTCTTATTTATTAACTGCAAGAAATACATCTATTTCAAATTAATGACTTAAAAGAAAAAATAATATCGAAACTATTCAGATATGTTTGTAGTTAACATAATATGTATATGTAGACTGCGGATCTTTACGCAAAATAAAAATTGTCTGCATCAATTGCAAGGAATAGGAACCAAATAGAATGTTATTTCTTCCTTTAATAATAATAGATGAGAAATCATTATATTGACATGTTCAATTTTCAAAATTTCATCTACTAAATTTTGCTTTAAATGCATAAAGATCTGCAGTCTAATAATACGACAGGGTTCGTATTTGTTTTCCAAAACTGAATTATAACCACGAAGAGATTACGCGTCGAACTATGTTAACTTCGCGGACAGTAGTTTCCACCATTTCGTGCGACTCGATAACAGCAATACAAGCGCGAACTCCTCTCTTAACTCCACTCGAAACTAATGGTGTCTAGCTAGGCGAAGTACAACTATGGATTGTTGAATTAAAATTGCATGGTACCCACTTGTTGATTCATATTACCGAAAATAACTGGCGCATTGTTTCTAGTGGAGGAACCCGGATAGAGTCTACGGACGCAAGAAAATACAGTTTAATCCTTCGATTGTGGTTCCGCATGGCGTCGCGTCGCGTTGAAATCTGTGGCGGAAGGACTTCGGAAATACGGGGACGAGTTTGTTGACCAGCGGAACAGGTGGGAGGAGTTGCGGCTCTATTCGGCACCGCTGTTTTCGTTACCGCCACGTTGGTTGCTTCGATCCTTTGCGTTTATAAAAGAGACGCGAATAACCACCACCTGTCCACTGAATTACTCGTCGGAACAGGTGTCACCAATGACTCGTATTCCCGCATTGACCCAGTGATCCTGAGCTAGTTATTACTTCCCGAATAAATAGAACGGGCTCCATCATTTTCAGCTCGCTGATCGTTCCCATCTCTGACCGACGACATAGAGAACCTCTCGCACCTGTTTGTTGCAGCCCTCATTATAAACGCGGTGAAAGGAGCTTGCCGCCATGTTGGTGCGAATCAACTGCAGCTCAAAAGGCTTCTAATGATACTGGTTACTTTGCTGTACCAATATCTACTCTAATATCCGGTTCTTTGTAGTAATATTATAATGGACATTATATCTAGACTGCGGATTTTAGGTATTTATTATGACGAAAATTGATTGGGCAGTGGTTCTTGACTTATTCAAACTAGTTAGGAACTAGTTAGGAATTGCATTTTTATTTAACTTCTGTTTCTTACCATTGACTTGGACAGTTCTTATTTTGTATAAAGATCAGTCCACATAGTATTATCATTAGACTTTAAACTTTCTTTGTTAGTATGTTTAATTGGCTGCAAATAATATAACAGTATTTTAAAAATCTTCTAATGTTTTCACTGTTTTAAATTAGATCCACTCATTTTTGTCATAAATTGTCAATATCATTTATTAATCAAATGCATAGATTTTATGCATTTATGACAAAAGAAGCTAGGTGCAATTTAAAACAGTTGAACGATTAAAAGAATGTATGAATACCGGATATATAGAATAAAATTATTAATTAAAGCAGATTTCTATTTAGCTCATGTATCTTGCAATTGAGGCACAAAATATCTATCTTCCATAAAGATACGCAGACTATTTATTATGTACTTTCAGACGTTTGGCTAACAATATAATGCCTAACAAACACTGACCATTCTGCAATCATAACCACAAAAGCAACGATTGTTGTGTGATTGCCCTGTGGTTGTAATTAATACTTTATGATTAGTTATTACTTATAATTATGTGTACCATATGGTTCACAATGAGACATCAAAGTTAACTTCTGCAGTGATTGATAGAGGGTGCTAAAACTTATTATCAATAAAATAAAAGAGGCTTGCAATAGTAATTAATGTCATAAATCGTAACTTCTCAATGTCTTCAGTGTTCCCCAATTTTGGTGGTCGCTGAGTGGACAAGTTACTAAATGAGTATTAAATTATGCAGAAGTCGAAGAAATCATTTACATTAATAGGTTCGAGGAGATGGTTTCGCCATCCAGAAATGTATGAATAATTCGGTCGTCTGGGATTGGTTTCAAGGAGAAGAAGAAGAAAAAGAAGAAGAAGTACTCTCGTTGGCCAGTATTACAGCGACATGCAGTCAGATAATAATATAATCGAGGAAACTGACAAACTCGCCGGAACCGAAGTCATCCCAATTAAAGAACGGCAAGATGGCGTGCTGCAACCCCTCGATCCTCGAGTAAACTCGGGGGATGGAGGGTCGGGTCTGTGCGTAATTTTCGCAAAAATTAGCCAGACGTCGCGCGTAGGGTAGGGTTCGCCATCTTTGCTCCGGTAGTAGGGGCCATTTTGACGGAGGGTTGGCAGGGAACGGTTTCACGCTCCGATTGGCTCTAACCAAATTTCGTCGCCCCACTCTCTCTGTCCCGACCACTGGCTTAATTGTATAAATATTGAGTTATGCCCCCACGTATAAGCCGCTCTGACTCTCCCGTCGCGTCAGTGCATAATTTACAAATCAACCTTAAAGCCTGACCCGCGGTGACCACTGGTCGACCAGCCGCTTACCGTATTTGTGGACTCGCCCTGTTGGCACCAGGGGTGAACCAGATTATCTAGTTACGTTCCCATTTTAAAACCTAATATCGAATTTTGTTGTTCCGGTAAAGCTCGAACGCTCGGCTATTAACACATTTTCGTCGTGCGGGGTGAACTTTAGGGGTGACTTCATGGTCGTCACATTTTTCTACTTTTTTATTTATCTACAAGTTATAACTACCGCAAAGTTCATTTTGACAAATCTAATAAATACTTACAAATTACCTACGTTTGCATTTATAATACAAATTAGTCTCATGGATAATAACTGAGATTATTTTTAGGAATGATTTTTTGACCACGTACCCCGAAATTGCGTTGATCATTAGTGACAACTACCGTTGTCTGGAGTTGGTCGTAACAATTTTTAAATCGGCGATATAATTTTCCAAAATATTGTTTACCTTACACTATAATATGGTACATTTTCGTAATCAGGACTCTATAAGTGTCTCCGTAAGTGCAACGCTTCAACTAAATCGGAGTGTCAATATGTATTAGTGAAATATCGGCGTGGGTCAGAAATGACCCCGGTATAGTATGACCCCTCGCCGATTCCAATGACCTTGAAATATGTTGTCAAGGTCACCATTCTGAACAACATTTCCTTTTAAAGGCGGTCGGTTTTAATTTACGAGATAATTGCAAAAAACTTTACTTGTAAATGCACGGATTAGGACTGGATTGGGTTTGGTGACCTTGACAACATATTCTAAGGTCATTGAAATCGCAGAGATAGCACGTCGATCTCATCGATTTGCAAATAAAGTTTTTCGCGAATATCTCGTAAACTGAAGTCGATCGCCAGAAACTTTAGAGGGAAATGTTCAGAATGATGAGCTTGACGATATATTTCCAGGTCATTAAAATCAGAGATAAGCACATCGACAAGTTTAGCCCAACTTCTTTGATCGCGTGCAATTTAATCAATAAAAATGTCATCTGCATAGACGGCCAACATGGAAACGTTCTCCGTTTCCCTGTCGATCGAGGCGAACCTAGAGGTATCAGAATACCTGTCTTTTTCGGTTGATCGCCAATAGCAAGCGCCAATGAAATCAAACATTTACCAGGCAGCTGAAAGCGGCACGGCGCGGCGGGTATACCTGACGAGCGTTAGACACGTGTTCGTCGCAGTTGGTGGAATCATTTGTCAGGGTAAAATCGGGCTCCGTCAGCCAGTCAAGATTGTTTCTCCTTAACGTAAATCGGCGTAACTTCGTTCCGCTGATTCCATCATCCCTGATCAGCCCCGGCACGGGTTTTGCTGGCTGTTGCAGGGGGATGCGTATCCGCGACGGATGCATAGTGAAAAGGGGGTGGTGGAGGGTCGGACCGGGTCGGGTGGGGTCGGTTTCCGGGAGCCCTACCCTCGGCTCACCACGCGTCTTTTTCCCCGTCGTTTCGCGAAGAATCGAATCTCGTTCGAAACTAATTTCGGGCCTTTGTGGATCCACGTCATTACCGCCGGTAGACGTCAGTTCAGCGGATGATTCGAGGGCGGGGTGAGGAGGGGCGGGGGAGACGGACGCAGAGGGATACCTAGATTTCCGATACTATTGAAATTCGTCGAAGCGAAAAGTAAATTATATGAACTCGCTCTCCCTCTCTCGCTCTCTATTCCTGTCTGTCTCCTTCTTTTCCACGAGGACCGCTGGCTCCTTTGATGTTTCCGCCGGCAGAACGGCGAGAGCTTCGAGCGGAACGTTTTCATGCGGAACGCGATCTTCCGCCTTCTTCGATGATCCTCGCGCGTCGTACACAGTACACACCCGCGATGAATTCGGGACCCTCGGACCAGCGTTGCTTCTTCCTCGATGCTAGGGATCAAAAGTCCCCTGCCAAGCAGCGCACACGGCTAATTTGATCGCTGACGGAACGGCGAGTCAGAGTCGCCTCAGACAGATCGACGCACGCAAGATTTGTCTGCCTACTCGGAAGCAATTTCCGGTCTACACGTGACGCGCTTGCTCTGGCATAATATTTGGGGAACGAGATTTTTAACCATTTTACGGGCTGCTTGCGTCTTTTCATATTACAGATTTTCTGCTTTGATCGTGGGCTTGTTCGCCCGGTAAAATCGTCTCGGGAAACTGAATGTAAGAGCTGCGTGCGAGCGTGGGACATCGATTTTGTCCGATCCTTTTTTTTCGGAGAAAAAACCAAAAATTTAGCTATTTATTAGCAATTCTAATTATATAAAAAGACGAGACACAACAATAACAGCCACTACGCAAACAAAAAATTTTCACGGTGAAAGGGGAAGGGGGGGGGGGGACGGGGATCACGGCTTTCGAAACCGCTCCCCTCTACGGCCCCTCGTTCGCCCACAAACTTAAAATTAATACAAATCGTATTCAGGCATAAGAAAGAAAGAGAGAGGAAGCTAATTGCGTAGCCTTCTCTCTTCCTCACCCTTCCGCTAAGGAAAGAGACAGAAAAAGAGATCCCCACGGTGCCCCTCTCACTCGCACCAATGCTACCGCAGGGGCGAGGGAGAGCACTGCTCCCGACAGCCTCTCTCTCTCTCTCGCACCAACGGTCACCCGTAACAGGTGGGCAAAATCTAACTATACGCAATACAAAGTACGTTACTGAACACCGATGGCGAGGCCGGCAAAAATTTCCTAAGTCCAATTATCTCTAATTAATTATCTGGACCTCATCCACTTACCGACTTACCCCCACCAACAATGGCTGCCGGTGAGCGGGCAAGTTCCAGGTAATTATTTTCGAAATACCAAGTCCGTTGTTACGTCACTGTTGGTGTGACGTCGGTTCTCGAAGAGATTCCAAGATGGCCGACAACCAAGATGGCCGCCGAACCGGCAACGCGGACGATGACGTCACCGACCAGGGAAGATCGACCACGTCACCGACCGAGGAGCACCTTGTCCAAGCCCGCTATGACGTAGCGAGGGACTTAGAAAAATTTCGGCGAAAACCGACAGCACCGCAGAAACACAGAGTTACACTATATATACACTATTCAAGGACTATCGCACCGAAGAACCGAACACACTATAGCGCAAATTATTAGTATGAACTAAAGCCTAACTAAATTAATTAACCTAAACGAAAACCACCACCACGAGCACGAGATTTAAATAATAATAATTTTCGGATAATATTAAACTAAACTAGATAAACTCGATAAATTTCAAGAATAAAATAAAATAAAATAAAATAATAACTGCGCGAGGCTAGAATTATAATTAAAAAAAAAAATAAAAATATACTAAACTAAATGACTAAAATTGTTCTAAAACCGCCCTAATACTGGGGGAAGAGTTTTAAAAGAGGGGCTGCAGGCCACTTGCACACACCACGTGTGGCCAGTACCCTTCAACTCCACCCTTTCCACCCTTTCCACTGTAAAAGCGCGAACAGAAGCAGTTTGATAAATGCACAAAAGTTAAAACTTTACTTCGCGCAGGCACTGAAGTTAGAATAATCAACAATTGCAAATTACTACTTCGAAACAATGGACAACTAATCGTGGACGTATCCGAGAACTATCAAACTCGAACTCGATTTTGTCCGATCCTACGCAACATTTACTCCTGAGAAATAGATTTATTGAAGCATTTCAAGTCTCCATCAATTTTTATTCAAAATTTTAAAGGGTGTTCTGTTGCAATGTTTATTCAAAATTTTAAATGATGTTCTGTTGCAATGTTTATTCGAAAGTTTAAATGGTGTTCTGTTGCAATTTTTATTGAAAATTTTAAATGCAGTTCCTATTTCGTGCAATCGATGCACATTTATTTTGCATAAAGATACGTGGTCTACTTAGTATATTCAGTGGCTTCAAATGATATTTCGATTATTTATTTATTTCGCGCTGTCAAAAGACATGAAAAAACATATAGCAGTCCATTTGAAAACACTGAAGGTCACCTACGTTTCTAAAAACGTATTGCAAATAAAAAAAAATTGCAGACACCATTACATTGCTTGCAAAAAACAATATAAATTTTCTTTTTTCATTTTTTTCGGAACAAACGCTGGCTAGTAATGATGCAAACACCCTGTATATTCAGGTATAGTTCTTTTAAAGAGACAATGTTTGATAGTAATCAAATTATACAGTGATCAAATATACCGGCTGATTCACGAGAAACAGAACACCTAAATAGCTCCGATAGCCTCAAAGGTCATTTGAAGGTCATAGTGTACCACATCATTGAATTTGCCTTGACATCAGCTACAACACTATGAAGTTAAAAATATATGGTGTCATTTAAAAATCATCGATGACCTTCAAAAGATCTTGAAAACGACAACAATCAGAACATTTATGTTGGAATCGAAGCGGCTCTCAACGCGTCGCGAGCGTCGAGACAACATTGTACCGATAGTTTAAACAAGCAACGGTCAAAAGAACGAACGAGGTAGACAGTCTTTGGCTGGCACTCGAACTGTGCAGTTCGTATCTCTTGTATCTATTCAATATCTTTATCTCTTATTAAATCCATTTTTATATTAACGAGATCCGAGTTAGACCGCTACCCAGTCCCAACCCCTACATTTATTTATATCACGATATTTGCCTCCTTTAACAGTACTATTTTTTTCTTTAACATTTTCTTCTACCTTCTAACCTGACGGAGGCTTGACTATTAAGTATTGTTTCTCGTGAATCACCCAGTATAATAAGTAGGGGATTCGTATGAAACAGACTTCTAATGATTGTTACCACCTTTTGTCGAAGGTGTTCGCAATTTTTTCAAATTTCGTCTCAATGTTAATAGGTCCACGATTCGCGGATGTTTGTTGAAAACCAAGCAGTCGTTCCGACGGAAGTGCACGAATGATAGGAGCATCTGGCGAGGTGCCATTAAACCGCAAGTTTTATTTCCCCGCCGCCGCGTTGTGCGCCGGTATAGTGAAATTCTTTTTTTGACAAGCGGGTCAGACACGTCCGAAGAAAGTCACGTTGGGTAAATTCCCTTCCCGGTATCGTAAGCTCTAATGAGAAAAATAAGAATGTGGAGCAAGCACTGCCTCTCGCAAGGTTGCCCATTAACTCTTAACTGCAAACTCCTTCTGCTGCGATACATTCCAGGGAGAAACGTGAACTACCCCAAGCGCTTTACGGTTTTGGCTGCACGAAAAATCACTGTTTATACAGAAACGGTGAAATCGTGATCTTTATTCTGCGAGTTTGCAAATTTCAGTAATACGAACTTCTTTCTTTATTCAATGTGCTGCCTTATTATTGAATAACTGTGAAAGTTATACATATAGTATACATATATACTATACAGTATATATAGTATAGAATAGATCCAAGAATTTTTGCGGTGTTGTATCTGCTGATACAAAGTATCGAAAAATTACGATTGGCATGAGGCGCGAGTGGGTAGGACGTGGATTGTACGTCGCCCCGAAGAGTCGGTATACGGAGGAAATACCTGGTATAGTTTCTATTCGCTGTTTTATAATAAAGTTTAAGTTTTAACTAGGTTTCACTAGGCTGTGTTTTGATTAATAAAAGGATCACCATTCCTATCATATCCTTCAACATGTACCACCCAAAATATCAAGACAATAATGAAAAGCAAACTTCAAAACAACGTTAAAACCAAATTTAAGTTTGACCTTCATCTTCGGAGTTCAAGGTCATTTGAAGGTCATGTCCCTTATTTGAATGTATTTTTTTATGAGCTACGCGATGCAATACGAAAATATATGCAGTTTAAAAAAAAAAAAAGATGACCACCAAAACTACGAGAAAAGACATTTAAATAACAATGTCCACTTGATAACATTCAAATAACACATAAAAAATCTTTCACTTTGTCAAAATTAAAGAAGATATTCTGGAGGGGATTAAGTGAGACATCCTGTACATGCACAACGGGACTGCGTGTACTAGGGTGGACCTTAGCTATACTTGGTGAAATTTTTTTTACGAGATTTTTTTCACGCCCCTCCTCCCCCCTAAGATTTCGTCACTCGGTAAGAAAATAATTCCTGCAAAAGATGAAGTTGATCGGATAAGGGAAAGACGTGCCGCATTGTCGTTGAAGTTGCGAAAAACATGAAATTTTGTAGGAATGGGAATATTTGAAGGAAAGACTTTTTATTATGACTAAACGTTCTTCTTGCGTCAAAATATTGATTATAATAGTACCAAAATGTAATATTTTCACTATAAAAATTAACTAATTATCATACTTTTTAAAAATATTAATGCTAAATTTTATGTATTTTATTGAAAGTACCAATTCTTTTACTTGTATTCTTATACTAATTTAAAAAGTAGAGAAATTAACGTTCGACATAAATATGTTATATTTAATCAAAGCATAATATTTTTAACCGGATGTGCTTCGCGAAAACGGACTTGTTAGCGGGAAGGTGGCGGACAGAAATTGGACAGGCTAATTAATGTGAAATAATCTTAATTCGTACAAACTACACTTGTACTTGAGTGCATGTAAGGAATTATAATTTTTTTGGAGGTATAAAATATTTAACTTGAATTTTCAGTATACATACTCATCACATTGAACGCGCAGTTACTTCTATTTCAAAACTTCGCGCTCGATTAGGCACGCCTTTCCGACCTCCGGTTGATCTAAAATTTTGGATATATAATTTTTTCATGACATAGAACAATATTGGAGGGGGGGGGGGCGTACCCAAAATTTTTTCATCGAACAATAAGGTCCAACCTAGTGTGTACGTACTTTAATCTACAAAGATGTCTAGCGTAATTCAAGTGGCCTAAGACTCTTGCACAGTACTGTATTGTTATGTATATGGAGAATCATCCTCTCTTCATCGAGACCCAACGTGCCTTAGGGAATCCATGCTTTTTTTTTAACACGTGCACCGTATTGTAAATGGATTTGTGTCCCAGAACCGTCTTGTGTTGCGAAACTAGTGCGACAGTGCATGCGTCGTCGGTTGTTATCCGGTACCGATTCGTATTTACAGAAACTGGAAATTCGATACCGAGGAGGATCCATCCTTTTTGTAAACTAGATCAAGATAGCCGTTGCAGCTGGTATTACAGCCTCACAGAATCCATCTTTCCTGCCGCGAAATCGATACTTTTAACGGAGAGCTGGGGCGTACGGTGATACGCAACGAATATTTCCAGCGATTGCTATCGGCAATCGATCGCCGATGGTCCGAGCCTGAGGTCCGCGGCCGATGAGGGGAGGGAGCACGAATCGAGGGGAAAAAGTTACCCTCTCTTTGCCAATACCGGACACGTGCACGACAGAGGCAAAACGCGTCACGTGACCGGGCCGCGAAGAATGCCTGGAAATGTTGTAAACACATCAAGTGAAAATTTAAAATAATCAGTTTTTAAAACTAAGAAATTTCATCGTAAAAAAAAGTACAATCTTATAGCTTCGACAAACAAAGCAATAGGAGTTTAGCCTACAGTTTACAAAATTTCATAACTTCAAGGTCATCTTCACGATTATGCAAAATCTTCCAAATTATTCATTTTTCAAGTAATGTTTACATTATAGAAATTTCCCAATAGATGTCGCTGTATGAAACACTCTTAAAAATTGGAAAAACAAGAGAGAGCATAATAATTTATCATTATCTCATTTTATCTACCACCCGGAGATTTTTCCGGTGGACCTTATTTTTCGACCAAAAAATTTTGGAAACGCCCCCCCCCCCCCCTCCCCAATATTGTTCCATGTCATGAAAAAATTATATATCTAAAGTTTTAGATCAATCGGACGTCGGGAAGGCGTGCCTCATCGAGTGCGATGTTTTGAAATAGAAAAGTAACTGCGCGCATAAATGAGAAGAGTATACTAACAGTTCAAGTTAAATATTTTATACCTCCAAAATAATCATAATTCCTTACATGCGTTCAAGTACAAGTGTACTTTGTACGAATTAAGATTATTTCACATTAATTAGCCTGCCTAATTTCTGTCCGTCACCTTCCCGCTAACAAGTCCGTTTTCACGAAGCGTAACACCGGTGAGAACGACGCGTTTCAATTGGAGTAATACCTCTATTTCGCCCATCCCAAAACAGATGGATGACCTAGGCTATATATTCTTTAAAAATATTATTATTTAGAGATCAATTGACATTATCAACGGGTGAAGAACATGGAATACGTCAGATTTGCATTGTTATTAATAAATTGTTTTTATAAACATGGATCCAAACTCCAATTGCTGCAGAGGCTTCAAGACAAGACCATGAGTTTTTAAAAAGTCTATACGCGTATAGTGCCATCAATGACCAAGTAATTCACGTAGCATTATGAAAATTTTGTAATCATTTGTGGTATTTAACATCCGAATCTGTAGCGCTAGCCTTTTCTCACCCCAATATTCTGCATCATATAAAAAAAGCAAATGGTTCTAGCTTTAGATACCGGTAATAAAGATGATGTAAAAAAATTAGTAGTTGATTCAAATAATGTAAATGAGTACGTTGGTAGCAACATTGCAGCATTTATTTCTAAAAAAAACTTTAAATTTTTCTAAAAGATTTTCAATTTCCTTAGATTTTATAAATAAGGAGCTCTCAGAATGGCATAGTGATCCCAGTTATAACTAGAGATCACAGTTTTGGACGTGTATTGAGGATACACGTATGTTACAACAAAAGGAACTGCCTTTTGCCGGAAAATGTAAACACTGGTTTTTTTCATCATCAAAATAAGCAGTTAATTCATTAAGGTTTATTAACAGAAATTATGCTGTTTGTTCATTTTCGCAACCTATCATGTTAACTCTTTGTTTATATCAATATACCCGAACTCCATGTACTTGAATACACGGGCACACGTGTATCAAAATACACGGATAATACGGATGTATTTTCAATACACGTGAAATGGGTATCTCTAGTTACAACGTAGGCTTAAATTGTATAGTACATATAATTTAGCTGTAGTTAATGATTCCGCAGAACGAGAAGTCAAACTTATGCAAGAATTTAACGATGTACTATCGCGAAATGAAGAAGAAAAACAATTTATATCGCAAACTGTACCAGACTACAGAAAGCGTTATCCAGAAGCAAAAAAGACTATGTTACGAGCCAGGGCCGCGAGTAGCGCGTGTGGCTGGCGAAGGGTTATTACCCTTGGAATAAGGTTACAATTTGTTAGTTTGAGGAATAGAATCAAGCGTAGACGAACCTGAACAGTAGTTACTACATGAACAGGGAGCTACTAGGATGGTGTAGGAAAGACGTGCAGACGAACCTGATGCGTAATTGCGTAATCAGGGAGCTGCTAGGAGGTTGTAAAAGGGCACGGATAAACCCAATACAAGATTAGGTAGCCGCTAGGAGGTTGGATAAAGCGCAGACGAACCTGATGCGAAATCGCGTAAACAGGGAGCTGCTAGGATGCGGACGAACCTGAACAGTAGTTACTACATGAACAGGGAGCCACAAGGATAGTATAGTTTTCGTGGACGAACCCAGTGCGAAAGTGGGGAGCCACTAGGTTGGATAAATCTTTGTTTGGACTATTGGCTAGGGCGCGAACGAACCTGATGCGTAATCAGGGAGTCGCTAGGATTGTTAGTAGGCCTCGTAACTAGTATAATTTAATTGATACAATCTGAGCGGTAAGATTGTATCGTGTGGGAACGTTCAATTACTAGATTAGGATTTTGGTCAATAATTAAGGGTTTAAGAAAGTTGCACAATGTACCAAAATAACACAAATATATTCTGATAAAGAATGTATATGTACAATGGTGGTGTCGCGACTGAATTGAATAATGTGTATGTATAATATTATTACCTAAGATGCTCGGTGTTGACGCACTGGCAATGCGGGGCCTGATAGTACTAATAATGCCAAATAGACTTTAAACCGAACTCGCGGAGTCTTTAAGGTTAACTTTGATCGAAGGGGAACTTTAGCCCGATCTCACTAGACGTGGATTCTAACGACTGCAACACGACGTGACACTACTCGTGTCCAGAATAGTATTAACCAACGAGAGTAAAAATGCAAGGGTTTATATACCCCAAAACTGGAGGGGTAGTCTGATTTTAATCTGCAGTTACATGGGACTGCACTCTCGTTTTTTGTGGGTTTCCATTAAATCGGGCCAGAGCTCGATCTCCGTCAAAGAGGGTAGATTTGAGAAGGGCCTGTTATCTAGGACGTTTCCTGCCAGAGACGATCTTGAAGAGATTCCCGTGAGAAAGTCAACGGAATTTCTTCTCATATTGTAACAACTATATTAATGAAAAATTTGTAAAATGTCTTTAGAAGTGTTGCCTTCTATAATATATTAAAAAGAATTTAAACTCAATAGCTCTATTTTCTTTTCTTCGCTTTTATATTTATATGGTATAATATTCACCACATCCAGTTAGAAATATTATATTCTGATTAAATATAACATATTTATGTCGAACGTTAATTTCTCTACTTTTAAAATTAGTATAAGAATTCAAATAAAAGAACTGGTACTTTCAATAAAATACATAAAATTTAGCATATATATTTACAAAAATATGATAATTAGTTCATTGTTACATTGAAAATATTACATTTTGGTACTATTATAATCAATATTTTGACGCAAGAAGAACGTTTAGTCATAATCAAAAGTCTTTCCTTCAAATATTGCCATTCCTACAAAATTTCATGTTTTTCGCAACTTCAACGTCAATGAGGCATGACTTCCACTTATCCAATCGACTTCATCTTTTGCAGGAATTATTTTCTTATCCAATAGCATAATTGGGGGGGGGGGGGGGCGTGAACAAAATCTAGCAAAAAAAATTTCACCAGGTATAGATAAGGTCCACCCGAGTGTGGGCACAATTCTTAATCTGACGACTCTGGATGCGCGTTTACTTTGCTCGACGAATTCATTGATACATATTGCTATTAGACGTCGCGCCGCGCCGCGCCGGCCAGTCGATGATGGACCGTTTCAATCGATAGGTTATGTTGTATTTATTGTCTGCATGAACGACGCCGTAACGAACACGAACTCGTACAACCATTTTTATTACCCTGCTCGTAGATATCGACGAGGATACCTCGCCGTTGCGTCCAGGCTTTTAAGTGGATCCTCATCGGACTGTTTATGGATTGAAGTTTGATATTTCATTAATCGCATCGTCGCTTGCATTATAATAAACCCTCTTTGGAAAGTTGCGTTATAAGTCGTCCGACGGTAGCTATCTCCGTGGAATCTCTTTGGCGCAGCTCTTCTGCAGACACTTTTAACTTCGATTCCCTGTAACCGGGGATTTAATAGACTTTTCAGATAATAATGGTTTAGCATATAATTACTGTACGGTGTTAAAGTAATTCCATTAATTTTGACAAAGTAAAATATTTTTTACGTGTCATTTGAATGGTGTCAAGTGGTCAGCAGGTGTTGATTTTTAAATTGTTGTTCTATCTCGTAGTTTTCAAGGTCGTCAATGTTTTTTTTCAAACTGCATATTTTTTCGTGTTGCGTCGCGTAGCTCGTAAAAAATTCATTCGATTATGACATTTTTTTCAGTAGTATACGATTAAAAAAAAATTTTGTTCCTTTTTGTCCTTGTTTTCCAAATTGAAGGTCAATTTTGCGGGGGTTCCTTATGTCATTTTCGACTAAATTGGGAGTGTAGAATCGCGCTACGGTGTGCGCGACGTATAATTTTGTGATACCCTGTACAAAGAATTCTTTCTCTTAATTGTAGTATTCATTTGTGACGACATAACAAATATTTTTAATGCAGTATAAATGGTATCACAATATGAATTCTTTGCAAATGTTATTTTTTCCGGAGTGTTCATTTTAATTTTCAAAGATGAAGGTCATCTGAAGGTCATGTTATTATACATATCTGAATGTATTTTCCGCTCAGCTACAGAATGCAATAAAAAAAAATGCAGTTATGTATCAAAGAACGCTGATGACCTTGATAACTCTGAAAAAAAATTACCTAGAGAATAAAACAGTTCTAAGAAATAGTTTTTGCATCGCAATAACCTGATGAGATATTTAGGTGTCCCTATTTAAATGGACCACATGGTATGTTATTCTGTTTCTTATTTAGATTTCACTGAATGCCGACGTATGTTACAATTTAAATTTTCGAAACAGAGAGAAAAGCAATCAGAAGTACGAAAAATCCGCGATGAACCAGGCAAACATTTGGAGAAGTAGCCTGGGAGATACTCGCGAGTAAACGGGTTAGCTACTCCGCCGATGTAACGCTATCCGTTTAATTAACATCCGCGGCGTCGATGTCTCGACCGAACTCGGAGTTCGGAATCCCGCGGGGGTTATCGGTCTCGATGAAATCATGGCGCAGTGAAATCGTCTTGGAAACGATCTCGAAACTCTGGTTGCCTGGGTCCATGCGCGTCGCGTCGCCTCACGTCGCCTCGCGTCGCGTCGGTTGCATCACCGGGCTGGTCCGTGAGCTGCATTAACGATTGATCAACACGGACTGAAACATGCAGAAAATCAGTGATCTCGAGGCGGCCAAGGAAACATTTATCGGCTCTGTGTTGATATCGATCCGATCCGATCCGATCCGTTCGATGCAGTGTTCCCTGGCCCGTATATGGTTACGAGCTCGATTACAAGGCGAATTTCTATGAAACGTTATTCCAGCGTTCGTCGACGCGACGAGACGGTACACCTAGCTTCATGAGGATTTGAACTGAACACGCGTTACTCAGCCGTCAGAGTAAAAGACTGATTGGCGGTCAATAAATCGGAACCGGAGAATAGACGCATCGACGATAACAAGGGCAGAATTGCGGGCCAGCAGCGGTCCGCATCTTCAGATTCTGATGAATCTCGGATGCTGCGGTAACCTAGTAACATTGTGCCATTCTACAAAGCCGCGGTTTCCTGTCCGAGCTGGCCATTGTCCAGAACAGATCAGGGTTCGGCTTGTAAATCACCACTATCGAAGAGCTCCAATATTTAGTAGAGCTGCTACTCGTGAGGTACCCGGGTTGCCCTTCAAGTACCCAGATAAACAAACATTACCCTTGTACCCGGGTAGTCGAGTAAACAAACATGACCTAGGTAAGTACCCGGGTGTTTGGGTTAACAATCATGACCTGGGTAGTCGGGTAAAGAAACATGACCTAGGTACCCGGGTATTCGGGTAAATAGAACCTGTCCGGGTACTCTGGTATATCATGAATACACTCCAAAGATGCATTTATAACAAAAATGAGTAAGTGCCATGTAAAACAGTGAAAAGATGTGAAGACTTTAAGAGCATTGATAATAAATTATTTTCACTATATTACAATTATTAGTGAAAACTATAAATTTATATTTAGCTCCTGTGTCTTGTAATTGATGCACAAACTTTTTATTTTGCATAAAGATCTGTAGTGCACTCATGAAATACCCGAGTATGTGAGACAGTTTGTATTATTATTACACAAGATAGATGAGAGTAGATAAATATCTATTACACACACATCGTTATGTTTGACCCGAATATTCTACTCGTATTACTCGTCTGCCTACAACGTAATTTATGTTTTCAGGACAGATAGTAAAGAAATGAGTAAGCAATTAAATATTTTTATTTTTAGATAAAAATACCAACAAGTCTCTGGAACAGTATTCTCTCCGTAACTGTCGCATCTTCGGATCTGCCCAGCGACAGTTCAGGAAGAGGTACTGCATTCTTTGTAGTGTGCCGAACGTAGAGAAGGATAGCTAATGAAAAAGAAAGACGGACTGAGGTTCGTCGCTTCGACACTTTGCCTCTCTTTCTTTCACGTTCTCCGTCTTCTTTCACGCCCGAAACGCGCATAGATTTCACAGATTATGTTGAGTTTGCTGACTAATTGTTTTCGTGAACTGATAAATGTTTAACGATGCTAATACATGATACATAAAATGTAAAAACTTTAATTTTACATTAGTTTTTCGTGGGGAAAACGTCGAAAAGAGCGGTTTCTATATTTTTTCGCCACAGCGCACCTCACCAAGAAATCTGAAAAAATTCATGAACAATGCTTACATCTATGTATACACCGATACTGTAAAAATATAAATGATATCGCTCTTAAACTTCAATGCAAAATCTGTATTTTTCCAATTTTTTTCGAGGTTTCTGATTTTTTACAACCAGGATGTTCTACTTAAACATCTGAATTAATTACAGTATATGTATTTGGGTATTTGACATGTCAGATTTTTTTCAGAATTTTCGCAAATGGCTGAACAGAGGAAATAGGCTTAAAACTACTCTTTTCCATTTTATTCCATAACTACCCTCCCGGTCTAGATATAGGGTTAAAATTTTACGCAACATGGTTTTTCTGGATGCCCTATCGAATTGACTGTTCGCCTTTCAATTTGGTCCAAGGTCATTTTTGACCATTTTATCCGGTTATCACTCTTTGTCAAAAATATAATTTAGTAAATTTTTGAAGAATCTCTCGTTTAATTGGGGGAGGGGGGGGGCAAGAGGAGACAAGGAGTTGAACAACTTGTTCCTACACCTATATTTATCTAAATGTGAATCCGTTTCGTGCGTAACACGAAATTCGTAGTCAAAGGATCGCTTTGTTTATCACGTTGAGTACATGCGCAGTTGGCAAAAAAATAATGTTATCAGACTTGTGCAGCTTAGACAATTAACCAGTCACTCGGGAAGCAGCAACAAACACGTCTCGTAAACTGCATTTACGATGCTGTGTATTGTGTCGAGTATATTCTAACTGAGAAATAACTTGGTTATAGCCAGCCAAAATTTCCAACTTATTCATGAACGAAGTATCGAACGATGCTTGTTGGCAACGCCTCGACGAATTTCGAGCGCGAGATTTCAATCGTAAAGATGAATCTCCATTCACCGTGAAACGATGTTACCGTGCATCCCTGAAATATGTAACACGCCGAGACAACCAATCCGCAAAGCCCCTATAGTTAATAAAGATGCAAGCAAATCATTCTCCCCTTTCATTCTCGAAATCTTCTGAATATTTTTCCTTACTTTTATTTGGAACTATTTCTTTCGTGTATTTATTCGGAGACCGAGGAGATACACTATGGTGCATAACTATAGCGCTATCCGTTATTTAAAATTTTTGAACGTTGGAAGAATAATTCAGGAAAACCAAGTGCATGATATATGAGAAAGCATGACAAATAACAAATCTCACGTATGGCAATTATTGATTTATTGAATGATTGAAGTTGCCTATATATACAATACAAGGTGGTCGTTTAAAAATTAGCACGTGAATATTGAATATTTAATATTGAATATTGAATATTGAATATTGAATATTGAATATTGAATATTGAATATTTAATAAAATATTGATGTAGCACTCATAATTCATATAGCACTTGAATATCTCTGTTACTTTTGGAGATTTGTAAAACTCTATTAACGAAAGTTGTTCAGGTCAGGGAGATCTATAATATGGCGGTAATCATTATTTTCAATGTAAGCAGAAAACAAGCAAGTGTCAATGTCTTTGTGACTATCACAGAATTGAACACTCGGTGGTCCTCTACTGGTCATCAAAGGCCGGCAACAGATTTTATGGATTCCCCTAACTTACCCCCAGGGATCACGCACCCCTGGACCTTTCTATTTTATTTTCAGCCTTATTTTCATTACTGCAATTCACGTTTAAGTTAAAAAATTGCGCTCCTATAAAATTTAAAAAACCTGACATAGTCCATTCTTCCAGTCACCCATTCAGTTATGCTCCACAGCGTATTTTGACAGATAAAAGAATCCGCACAAAGCGTCATTATTTAAGAAACGGGCCTGGCAGTATCGACGTTCGCAGCCTCGAGTATCTAAGAGAATGTCAGGACGATGAGAATGGAACTAGTAAATAAATGGAATTGCTGATGGGATACGGTCGGCCGGTTGAATATTTTTTGCGGAGACGAAACAAAAGGGTTCGATGAAATATAGTTCGCGAGGACCAATTGATAGCTTGGAAATCCATATAACGATGCCAGTGTTAAAAATGTGACGATAAAGGGGTTCGTTAAAAGGGTGACGCGCGCGGACAACTTCTCTTTTAAGGGACCGGGTGAGCAAAATTCCCTGTGGAAACAAAAATGGCGGCGATTCACGGGTCCTGATTCGTTGACACCTAGAAGCTCTACGGTTCGCTAGATGAAACTAAAAAAAAAAAAAAAAGAAACGAGGCTTGATAAACCGCAGGCCTGGTCACTGTCAGGGATCGGAAGAGCCGTGCGGTGTTTTGCCGGTGTTTCTGATTCCTCGGCAACGATAAGAAATTTATCGGCGATTTGCTCGCGGTGGGAGATTTACGGGCGATTTTTCTTTGGCTAGGTCAATTTGTAGCTTCACACGGCGACTGCGAATTAGTTTCCTGGGGACACCGATCGATAGAAGTGAGCGGAAGGACAAGTGCGATCACTGGACTAGGGATCATCGTTTATTTATGGTCTGCTGGACACGTGAAATGCACGACAGAAAATTCCTGTACAAAAACTGTGTCGAAGTTTTACGTTTCATATGATAAACTAAAATTAAATTTCCATAACAATTTATCAAGTTGGTGCAAAAATAATTGCGGTTGTAAAGCGACAGCCTTAGAACTGAAAAAGTGTAATCACTGGACAAGAAATCATTGTTTATTTATTTTGTATTAGACACGTAACATGGAAAGTAGCAAGTTGCTGTAGAAACTGTAATTAAATTTTAAAAAATTAAATTTCTATAGCAATTTCACATAGGTTGGTGCTAAAATTAAATTAAATTATGGAAAGTAGCAAGTTACTGTAGAAACTGTAATTAAATTTAAAAAAATGAAATTTCTATAGCAATTTAATAGGTTGGTGCGAGAATAAAATTACAACTGACAAAGAGTGATCATTAGGGAATATTGTTTATTTATAGTGTAGTAGACACATAGAATGAAAAAAAGCAAATTTCTTTAAAATCTGTGTCGAAACTTTCACGTTCTATATAATGATTAAATAAAAATTACTTATAGTTAATTTTATAATTCATTGTAATTCTCTACCTTATTGATAAATGAAAGCAAAAAAGGAACATAACCAAACGAATTTATATTACAACCCAATAATTATTTCGCATGAATGCATCTTTATAATTATACTAATTGTAACGTAAAAATTCTGAAACCAGTCATTTGCTCAGCTATGGTAAATTTAGTGTCAAGATATATCGTGTCATCCAATTAAAAAACAACGTTTAAAAATTTTATATAGTCACAGCCATAAAATTTGCACACAGGAGTCTAACCATTTCAAGACTTCCATAACTACCACCTTCTTGAACTGAACCACAACGCTTCGGCATTACAGTTATAAAATGTAGAACTACAAGGAAACGCAAAATAATTCTACTTTTTGAAACAGTCTCACTCGGGAGCCTCCTGAAGGCTTTGTCGTACTTTCGCGCATACAGATATGAACTGCATAAGACGCACGCTACAAAAGCGGCAAGCTCCTCGAGCCAGTCGTGACAAAGGAAAATCGTCGTCCGGTTTTCTCTTCTTTCCCCGAATTGATATTCACACTAGTTTCCATTTTCGAGAACAGTTTTCTCCGAAATTGCGCCAACTTAGGGGCGTCAAAATTTACATCTCTGTTAATTGTACATTATTAATTACAATCAGAGCGGCTTTGGCCGCGTTTGGGGTAGTAGAATCTAATTCTAGTATTACTTACTTGTTAGAATGAGAACCCTTGGACGGGGTGTTCCAATCTAACAAATTGAAACTTTCCTAATTAATTTCGAATGTGATTTTATACAATTGTACGTTATTAATTACAAACAGAATGGTTTTAGTCGTTTTTGAGGAAGTAGAATCTAATTCTGGCATTGCGTATTTGCTAGATTGAGAAATTGCCTTTATAGAACTACCCTTACACGGGACCTTTCAATTTACCAAATTGAAACTTTGCTTGCTGATCTCGAATGTGATTTTGAGTAATCTCTATGTACATACCTTCAAAAATAAATAGTTAAAGAGTTAATGTTAACGAAAATTACGATTTTTACTGATTGGAAGTTGAACACTTAAAATTACAAAAAAAAAACGTAATTTGATGAAAAGTTAGTATTGAAATTGTTATTAAATTATTATTAGTTGCATCACAAAGTCTTTTCTCAATTCGTTGAACAACTCGATTGTTCAACAACACCAGAGTCACCAGATTAGGACTTGTGTCCACCTACCTTCCCCTTCTATGACGCTACTCCTCTCGCAGCCACCGCGGCCAAGTCACGTGACACGTTTCGTCTCTGTCGTGCATGTGTCACAATGTCACGTGACTAATGCTGTACTGGTAGAGAGAGGGTAACTCCTTCCCCTCGATTCGAGTCAATTCCCCTCATGTGGCGACTCTGAATAGCACGCGTGATTTAGGGAGATGCACGCGTGGAAAGCTGGGCCATTGTGTTTGCATACACGTCTGTGCGTGTTTGCCCAGAAATGGCGCGGCGCGGCTCGGCTCGGCGTAGAGCGTAGAGCGTAATCTACTTAGGCGAAATTATTCGAGGCCGTGCATCTGAGAAACTGCTATTGCGCTGCGACGACACGCGCGATGCCGACAAACGCTAACAATTTTCCGCGGTGGAAACCGTTAAACAACGGCGCGTGTGAGCGATATTAGATGCAGCGTTGATTAACCAATCTGCTAAATAGTTGGAGAACCAATTAAATAACTATCAAGATTTATTAACTTCGGCCAAAGTCGTCCGCGTTCCGGCTGAATATTCATAGTATATGAATATTAACCTTTGACAGCTTCGGTCTATTTTCAGCCAGCTTCCAAAGGCTTCATCTAATTTCTATGCTTCCGGTAACTAAAGGAGCTTGTCAATTACTTGGAAGGAAATATGTACCGCCGACGTTATAGGACCTACCGATTTTCTGGAGGGAAGCTAATATAACTTCTTGTTTTACGAATATGAAACATTTTTAGAAAATATTTATTCACCGAAGTATGTAGATAGTTTAAATTAATTTTCTTTTATTTGGAAGTGTTGTGTATTGCACATGTACTTATATTAATTTTTCTTTTACTTGAAAGTGTTGTGTATTGCACTGACAGTATGAGTGGAGATGAAGGGAGGGTATACATATACTCTGCCAGTACCGGACACGTGCACGACAGAGACGAAACGCGTCACGTGACCGGGTTGCGGCGCATGTATGGGAATCTTTTAAACACAAACAATTGAAAATTTAAAAATATCTGTTTTTAAAACAAAGAACTTCCATCGTATATAAATTATCGTATAAAAATACAGTGATAAAGAATCAACAAACAAAGCAATAGGAGTTAAGGCTTAAAGTGACATTTACATTATAGAAATTCCCCAATAGATGTCGCTGTATGAAACAGTCTTAAAAATTTGAGAAAGAATACAAAGCATAACAATTTATTATTATCTCATTTTATCTACAACCCCGAGATTTATTTCAAAACCTGGCGTCTCCGGGCGAAAACCGAAGAGCTGGTAACCCTGTGCACGATAGAGACGAAACGCGTCACGTGGCCGGACCAGCGGATAGCGTCGTAGAAGGGGAAGGTAGCGTGAGGACACAAGTCTTGATCTGGCGCCACTGACAGTAATTACGTGAAAGGATCCCAAAGATGCAAGGAAAAAAGGGCCTACCATTTCCTACCCAAGTACCTACCATTTCAATTAAAACCCTGATGTAAGAAAAGTAGAGAATATTATCATAAAAATTAATACAATAGGTTCACTCGTAAGTATGAATCAATTTGTTACAAAATAGTAAGGTTTTAAAGTATAATTTCAATCAATAAAACGTATGGCATTTTAACGTTGCAAGTATGTTATTTCAATAGTTTTTAAGTTCTATTCAAACTAAAACTTTCACTTTCCAAAACCTTTCTTTTTCTGTTCTTCACAGAACTTGAAATACGAGGACATTTTTTAAAGAAACTTTTACGATTCGTGTTTTAAGTAGAACTTATTCAGAAGTTTCATAATTCTTTCGACCCCTGGTGAAACGTATTTCTACAGGTTGTACCAAAAATGTTGTACTTCCTTGAAGAGAGTGATTACTGAGACCATTTGACAGAACTTTTTCCTTTGCGAAAATGTTCTCCGCGGTTTCGTTAAGGAGTTATTAACGAAAAACACGGGCTAATCAGAGCGCGGCTACTAGCGGCTCGCGCTGAACATGGCGTTGGTATTGTTGGCGTTTTTTGTTAATAACTCCTTAACGAAAGCGCGGAGAAAATTTTCGTAAAGGAAAAAGTGATTTCAAATGACCTTAGAGATTACCTTTTTCAGGGAAATACTATATTTTTGTGTATAGAAAGTGTGTCACCTAACATTCCAACCTGAGATGTCTTGGTTGTTCTTAATGATCCGAACAAATGTGTATGCTTCAGAGGGCTATCACAAAATTTGTTTGCTTCAGAGGGCTATCACATATTGAGGCCATGTGATCTGAATACTAAATTATAATGATCTAAATTGTATAATGTTGGAAACTAGTATTTAAATACAAAGGAAAACATTGATTTGCTAACTAATGAGTTACATACGACATAGAAAATCAGTAGCAACAAAAGAGTTTCTGAAAGTAAATCTCAATTTTTCCGAATTGCGCCTAATGATATCACTAAAAAGTCCACATGCGGATGACAGAGATTAAATTTAGCAATCGAGTTGCCAAGAATGATATTATAACGTTTATGCAGGTCCGATAATTATAGTATTAACGACCGATGACATTTTTAGCATCACGGATCAGAATTGGCCATTCTAAAATTATACATGGCTGTTTTCTAACAAAAGACTCAATCTTAAAATGTGACATATATCCTTGATTACAGAGATCTTATATCTAATTTCTGATCAATTGAAACCTATATTAAAAAAAAATCTCAAAGATCAAAATTCGTCACATTGAACCTCTACTTAAAAAATGATTTTTTCACATAAATAGGTTAACACTTTCTTGTAAAGACTATCGAGATGCATTAAGTGGTGCAATAAAAAATATATGTTTCTATTTAACACTAAACCTTACACCGATCAAAATGACCGGTCCCAGATTTTTTATTTTCCAATTATTGGAATTATAAAAATGATTTAACAAATATATTTATTAGATCAAGTATTGCATTTACATTTTTATAAGGGAACATGTACCAGTTACTTTTACAAGATCTCTACGCGTTCACCTACAAAAATGTGCACCTCTTGATACCATTCAACCCTACGTGAACCATTTTCAATAATAATAGTCATGTAAATAGAAGTGGTAATATGTGCTGACCCACCCTGTGTAAACATTAGATATTTCTGAAAAAAGACCTACTCTGCGTTAGTATAACGGGTACGTGTCCGAAGACAGTTCTGCCGCGGCATCGATGAAAGTAATTTTGATCCCCCGATAATGATACCTGTGGCAGAGCCACACTTAATGAGGCGTGGTAAATTAATACCCCTCTATTTAATTTCCCGAGGGATGCAAACCCGTTTTACAGATACAGGTGGTGGCCGGATGACGGAGGGGTGAGGGGCGGGGAGTCTATTCTCGAGGAAGCAAACAACGGAATGAAGGAGAAAGTAACACGGAAGTAGAAGATCGCAAGTATGTCGGCAGAAAGGAGTGGCCAATTATCGCGGTTGGTGGTCTTATTGAGAGACACGGAACGATTCGTCCCGAGAATGGACCCGCCATTCGGAAAATTGATTGGAATCTTTTTCCTATATTTTCTTTGCGGACGCGAGGTGGATGCGGCGCGGCGGCCTCGCGCGGCGCGGCGACGCGCGGTCGGCTATTCGAGCCGCATTATTACATTCGAATAACAGCATTACAAACACCCGGGGCCACTCGGGCCGCCGCGCCGCCGTTCCCGCGAACATTTCTCGGCGCGACCCTTTGTGCTGGCAAAGAAAAGCCGGAGATAAAGATATATTTCCCCTGTTGGATAACGAGCCAGCCAGCCGGGGGCATTGTAGTCGACCGAAAAGACCGTGTACAAAGTGTAGACATTCCACGATGGAAATGCCGCTCGGAAAGAGTCGAGGTCGCGGTAACGAAGCAGGTTTGTCACCGGGTCCCTACAAACTCCACAGAAAAAAAATACAACAATTACGCGTACTCGGTAATTCTAATCTGGCATCGAGAGGTACACTATTTAAAATGTCTTTAATGTTTTAGCGTGGTTTTCCCTTCATTTGACCCTTATGGGGCGTCAATGGGGCGTCATCGGTCCCTCGTGTCAATTTAACACAGTTTTCCCAAAATAAGTTATACTGTCCTGTTATTTGTAGGTTTTGCCCGAAACTTCGTGACCTTTACTTATTTAATGCGAAACACATAATCGAAAACCATGAGATGTAAATGTTAACTTATCAAATTGAATAAAAAGACATCGAAAAATAACTGTTTAGCTTGTTATTTTATCGATCTTTTACCACTGTCAATTTGACAGCGAGGAACAGATTCAGTTCGTGTAATGAGGGACGGATGAGGGTTAAAGAAGGCGTAGAACTGTATAAAGTATTACTGTCTGACGTGAACAGTAATATTAGAAACAATGGAAAAACTAAATTACTGTTTTGTCGCGGGGTGTAGAACATTTCTTAGGAAAGGTTTCCAAGTGGCCCAAGAGACGCAGACACGCTCTCGAATCGCTAGATGGCCGACAATATGCCAGGCGGGCTGTGCTTTAAGCCAGAGAGATCGCCTCATGAATATTCACCTGACCGCCGAGTTAGTCGGCCAGGCGCCCGCGCAGGTCGCGAGACGTGTCTACTCGACACGATCTCCCCGTCCGCGTCCGTCTGATGCTGAACTGAGAATTCGAAATTGCGGATGACATGATAATCCGTGTCGAAGTTAAAGTTACCCAGTCGATTGATTCGTTCTGGAAGTTCGTTCTTTCTCGATTTTTGCCCCTAGATTCGAACCACCCCTCTGCTTGAGTAAATCTACCTATTACCAATGAGATTAAAATACGTAAAAGTAACTATTTTTCCCTGAAAAAAACTGAAACTGACGAGAATATTCAAATTCATAAGTATTTATGACGAATTTCTGTTTTCCATCCATTTTTACGCTTATTACTTTGAATTTCATTGAATGACCTTCAATTTCGTTGAACTACTATATCGTTGCAATTGACTCAAGATGGGCTACAATTGTAGCAGTTCAAAAATATGTGGTTACGTATAAAAAAATTGAGTTGACCTTCAAATCTTCTAAGCACCTCCACCTGAAAAAAAATTATGTACACGACGTAAGTGGCCCCTCGAAACCAAACAACTTTTGTCTGAAGCATTTCTTTCTACTTCAAAAAATGTAGAAGTTATTCAGACGGCTTGACTTAGATGACTCACCCTGTATAGCACCCCCGGTGGAGAATCCACGAAACATTGTTTCTATTACGATTTTGGCGTTACAGTTACAATTGGTGTGCAGTATTTGTGAAGTATTACGAAGCAAGATATGGGTAAATGTATCTATTACTGGGTGTATACCTTTTACTGCGGTATTTTTTCTCAAGCAGATTAACCCTCAGCACTCGTGGGGTGACTCAGCGTAACCACTAAAAATTGCTGTGCCATTATTCAAAATATTGATTACATTGTAAAATGAATTGGTGTCTAATCAATTATTAAACATTTAAGTATTGTATGAGATATTATAGCAATTTCATATCCATAAAATCATATATATATATATATATATATATATATATATATATATATATATATGTGATAGTCGGGACCGTTGACATAAACGTAATGGTTAAAATAATATAAAAAGCATGTCGCACTTGACCGAACCGACACCCCAATAACAACACGGGTAATAGGTGAGCGACCGCGGAGAGCAAGTGCGAGAGAGAGAGAGAGAGAGAGAGAGAGAGAGAGAGAGAGAGAGAGAGTGAGAAAATAAAGTAAGGTGCGATAACCGCGAGAATCGGTGCGTGAGCGAGAGTGTATGTGTGTGTGTCAGGAACCTGATATAAAAGGAGCGGTTGACAAAGGACGGGCAGAGAGAAAGTGAGCGAGAAACAGTGTGCGCGATTAATGTGAGATAGCGATTGTACAAGTAATTAAATATATAACATATTATTATCCACGCCGACAACACGTAGGACCACTATCCTAACCGATAGACCAAATCCGATCCCTACATATAGAATGAAATTATTCTAGGTCGGAAAAAATGTTTAATTAACGAGTTAAAATAGCTCCGAGTGCAAAGGGTTAAAATACGTAAAAATAAATATTTTTCCCCGAATTTTTTACAATTCAATGAAAATGTGTTCTGGTTGGCGAGGCAAAAAAAATTGTCAATCATTTTCATATTTATATAATCTCAGGATTTGAAAAAATATTTTTCATAAAAGGTAAAGATAAGACCATTTTTCTTTAGTCTCAGTCACCAAAGGACTGTTGTTCACATGATTGTATGTACATTCTTTAATTATATTGCTTCAAATTGCATAGGGGAAAGTTTTATTATTATCATATTTATACACCTACTTCGATACTATAAAAATATACGAAAAAGCTTCTCTTGCATTTTTATGCTCTTTTTCGCCCGCAGTGTAATACGTACAAAATGTTATCGATTTTATTTAATATTTATTTCATATTTTATTATGTTGTATTAGATTTTGACGGTCACCCCAATTTTTTGTTGTATTCAGAACACATAATTCTTCCATAAAATGCTTACACATATTATTATATGTACATATATTAAAATAAAGTACGACCGAAGCATTGATACAGCAGTAATCGGTACAGTTAACCTAGTTTCACTACCATACTCTCCATTTTGTCGTTTATGTTTCCCACGAAATTCGCGTCGGTAGAACAGTGCTTCAAGATTCTAAATTATAATCAAACCTGTTGCGAGTAAGGAGTAAGGTATCTAACACGATTAAACGTTAATTTATGCCCGATGTCGATTATCAGTTAAACCGACCATCCCTGCTAGCGTAATTAATTCTCATATAATGGTAGTGTCTGCCAATAATCATACTGCATATCGACTGTCACGTGCAAGTGGGTCATAGCTTCAAAGTTGGACAATTGGAGAAAATGTTCATCAGGATATATTAAACAATTTTCGATGACGTATTACGATGTAATTTTTACACTTGATTTTAGAAAGAAATCAATGCTTGATCTCGGCTAATACCTAACTTTATGCTTAAATGTCCCAATTAACGTGTCCCAAAAATGTGGTACTTCCTTGAAAGAGTTGCTGACGTCAGTTGAAGTAACTTTTTTATTTTCGAAAATGTTCTCCGCGGCTTTGCTAAGGAGTTATTAGCGTAAAACACGAACCAATCATAGCGCGGCTGTAGCGGATATTGACGTTGGCATTGGCCGAACTAGTATCCGTCCGCTATAGCCGCGCTCTGAATGGTCCGTGTTTTTCGTTAATAACTCCTTAATGACCTCGGCAATTTTAAAATGACCTCTGGCATTTTCAAATGACCTTGGGAATCACCTCTTTCAAGGAAATAGAACATTTTTAGGACAAGGGTGTACACGATGTACATTGTGAAAAATTTTCTATCTGAATCGCAATAAATTGGAGTGAAATGGAAATTTATTTTCTTTCTTCATGCGTTTAATAGGCTGAAAATAATATGACAGTATGTTTAAATTGTTCCAATGTTTCTACTGTCTCTAATGGCGCCAACTCATGTTCGTCTTAAATGCATAAAGATCCACTGTCTAACAATAACGTAGTAACGCTACGTTAAAACTGTAACATTATCGCAACTGTGTGTAAAGAAGAAGGCATTTTTAATTTATCGGGAGGCCGACCCAAATGTAAAATAATCCGACTAGTGTAAATCAAACATTTTCGGAAGGCCGCTTCAATCCGCGCGCGGCAAGAATAATTATTCCTGAGTAATCAAGTACCGATTAAACCATATTCTCAGTTATTCATGGGGACAAACAGTAGCGAGCGGTTCGACCCTGGCCCTGGTTAAAGCAATTAGCGGCGGCTTATTACAGCGGCCGCGAAACTCCGGTGCCCTGGACGAGAATCGCGTTAAAACGTGGCGGGCCAGAATTCTTGCTCGGAGCTACCCACCGCGGTTTCTCGCGTCGCGTCGCGTCGGGTCGCGTCGGTTCCATTAGAAGCCGCGACAATACGATACACCGGCTTTTGAATATGGAATAGTGTCCCTTTATGAAATTCGAATCCCCAATGGACACACGGAACTCCCGAATACGTAATACCTCCGGGCAACTCGGCGTAATTAGTTGTTAGTTCGCGAAGCCCCCGCGTTTCATTGTCGCCGATAACTTTAATCACGTCGGACTGAGATGGCCCGGGCCGGGCCGGGCCGGCTCGGGTCGGGTCGAGTCGGATCGGATGCGCGCCATCCACCAGGGATGGTCGATAGTGATGGTCATGATCATTCTCAATTAGTATAGATTTCTAATAGCAACGTATCACTGTATTTAAAGTATTAGGTTGTTGTATATGAAATGTTATTCAAATTTAATATACATTATAAGGAAAAAAGCTGATCTTTAAGGTTCTATACATATGCAGTTTCTATTAAGTTTTACTTTTAAATTCATTTTATTTCAACGCCAATCAATGCGGCTGTGGTGCATTATTTTTACATGAGTGAAAAACAACATAGAGTATAGTCTTGATCTAATTGTAAGTCCGATCCTCGGTTCGGATCTGGGACATAGATCGTGAGGGGATACTATTTTTTTGTGACCATGTCGACCGCGCCGAACGTAATATAGAAAAGGACAGCGCATGTAAACACAGACCGCGCGGCCGAACGCGCAACAAAAACTAGCGTATCGGCGAGACAATGCTAGTGCAATAATGAAACATCTTTAGTAGAACATATAATGACACACTGTCATAAACTCGCCGAGAAAGAAAAAGTTTATTCTTAATAAATTAGATAAATAATTTTTGAAAGCTATAAAATTGTACTATAATGTGTATGAAGAATTATTATCAAATACTCAATTAGAAATGCGTACTTAATATACAGAGTGTCCAAAAAATTTCGAATCTCCTTGAAAGAGGCGATTCCTGAGGTCGTTTGAAGTAACTTTTTCCGTAAAATGTGCTCCGCAGCCTTGTTGAAAATTTATTAACGAAAAACCCGGACTAGTCAAACCTGGCTACTATGGACGGAGTCCGGCTCGGCCAACACCAGTGCCCCGCTCTGCAGTAACCGCGCTCTGATTGGTTCGTGTTTTTCGTTAATAACTCGTCAACAAAGCTGCGGAGAACATTTTCGCAAATAAAAAAATTACTCTAAATGACCTCAGGAATCGCCCCCTTCACGAAAGTACCACATTTTTGGGACATCCTGTATAACCGAAGAATATTTCCAATAGCATCAGCAAGGAACTTTAAAAATCAATCACTCAAAATACCTTACAGTCGACAATGACTTAAATATTAATAAAATGAAAGTAATTGTAGAAAATGAAGTATTCAAATTATTATTATTATCATGATTTATTTATTATTTATTGTAAACCAATTGTAAGTTAGACACTAAGTCATATTGTAACATAATCATATATTACATTGTACAATTTTTAATTTATTCAAATTATTTTGAAATTTTGCGGAAAAAAAATTTAAAGAAAGTCTCCAGCCTCGTCTGATGCATCCCTTAAAAGAATGTAACTTCGTCTGAAACAAGTTTTCCATGAAATCGAAAACAACGGAGATAGATTGGCACGGCAAGTTATTTTCCTCGCTTGTTCCACCCATGTTGCCGCTAGTATTAAAAGTGTGGTAAATGTATCGTTTAGGGAAGGGCTGACAGTAAACATGGTTTTGGTCTGCGAACACGTACACTCGCGCGGACGTAGACGCATTGGTCGCCGCATATCGCGTTTCCTTGAGCGAGGGTGCATCTTGGGTCCTATGCAAATTTGTGTCTCTATAGCAGAGGGATCGGACTTGATGTATGTACTTAGGAGAATTAGTCAATCGTGTGCTCAAGTATTATTATCTTACTAAATTGCCGACAGAAGTGGTACATGATTGGGCCATACGTATTAGCTGTACAAATCTTCTCTATCTTACAAGTAATTCACAAATCAATGAATTAATGAATGAAAATGAATTAATGAATTCAAGATACAGTGCTGCCACACCATGCCAATGCCAATGGAAGTTGTACAAAGTCAGAACAATTTATTTAGTAATATGTATAACAATAGAAAAGACAAAGTTTATCATAACAATGAGTTCTGTATCATTGTCACACCTCGTAAGACCTAATATAATTTTAATTCACTTGATGGATTGTAATGTAATTAGTCAGCGGATCTTTATGCAAATAAATTTTTTTTACGTGAATTACAACAAACTGGAGTGAAATAGAAAATTATTTCCTTTCTTAATATGTTTAATAAGTTGAAAATAATGTAACACTATCTTTACATTATTCTAATGTTTCTACTGTTCTAAATTACACCTACTCATTTTGTTGGAGATATGTATTCGCAATTCGCGTGTGTGTACGGGAAGCAGTTGCGTTCTTCGGTCGCTGGCGGCGCATGTGTTTGTCTCACTGCGTTCGGGTCGGTTGTGTCGTATGTTTGTCCGTCGTTTGTTATTCGTTGTTATTCGTTCAAATGGTTGTAGCGTTGAAGCACATTGTTCAAATATATGCAGTTATAAAAACTCATAGCTCTAACAGGTTATGGGCCCAGAGCAAAAGTAATTAGTTCAAGAATAGAAAGAAAGTATGTGCGAAATATGAAAAGTGATTAAAAAAAAAGGAAGGGCAAAAAGTAAGAAAAATTGAAAAGTGCAAAATTGAGGTTAGGCAGACACGTGGCACGATGGCGGCAAGTGTTGGGAAATCGAATCGGATCGAGTTATTAACAAAGGATAACTACGATACTTGGTGCATCCAAGCTGAAGCTCTGCTAATAAAAAATGACGGCTGGAAATATGCGAATGGACAAAACCGTAGGCCCGTAGAAACTGATGCGGCCTCGGAAGTAGCGGTTCGTGCATGGGACGCGACCGATCAGAAGGCAAAAGCTGATATTGTACTTGCGGTAAGTGCTAATGAATTAAAACAAATTAAAGGATGCAAAACTGCGCGTGAGGTATGGGAAGAGCTGCAATCCATATATGCGTCTAAAGGTTCGGCGAAAAAGGCCGCCTTACTGAAAAAGCTGACTAGTCACTGCATGGCGCATGGTGCGGATGTGCGTGAACACATAAATGATTTCATCGAGGTTGTAGATAAGCTTGGTGATATGGCTATACAAATTCACAAGGACCTGCAAAGTGCAATGTTGTTAAATAGCCTATCTGATACGTATGAAAACTTTAGATGTGCAATGGAATCTCGTGATGAGCTTCCAGATCTTGAGACGTTGAAGATAAAGATTTTAGAAGAATTTGAGACCAGAAAACAAAAACACAGTGATGAACCTGATGCAATGGCAGCTAAGCAGTACGAGCAAGGAAAGGGAACAAGGTGGAAGCATAATAAGTACGATAATAACAGGTATGACAGAAATGTAAATAATAGTAGATTGGCCATGAAATGTTTTCAATGCGGTAAGCTGGGGCACAAAGCAATAAACTGTTACGCAAGAAGAGGTGCTACCAATAGACCAGCCGCAGGTTCGGTGCAAGAGATGTTTTATGTAAACCATGTAGAGGTGGAAAAAGCATGTGCAACTACGATGGATCCAGAACACGATAATTGGTGCTTGGATAGTGGTTGCACTAAGCATTTATGTAAAGATAAAGAAAAATTTGTCGAGTTGCACCCATCGGAACATACAAAATTGAATTTAGCTAGTCACATATCAGCAAATGTTGAAGCCAAAGGAAATGTACAAATTCAAACATATCTAGACAATAATATTAAAAATATATTAAAAATATAGTATAATTTAAGAGTAAATTTAGCATCGGTAGCAAAGATTACAGAAAGGGACAATGTAGTAATCTTTACAAAGAATGGAGCTGTCATAAAGGGAAGAGACGGAAGAATAAAAGCCAAAGCAAATAGAGTTGACAATTTATATTATATATAAGAATATACTGAGCATGCTAGAAGTGTGGAGTGTCGGGAAGGAAATTCTAACCTAAAACTGTGGCATGAACGTCTCGGACATTTGAATTTAAAGGATCTAACATATATGGTAAAGACAGAGAAGGCAATAGGAATTAAAATTCAAGGGAAAGATACTATTCCATCCTGTGAGAAATGCATACAAGGTAAGCTGACTTCAACACCTTTCCCCAGAGAATCAAAAAATAAAAGTACGAGATTATTAGAAATAATACATTCTGACTTATGTGGACCTATGAAAACAGAATCAATAGGTGGATGAAAATGCATATTCACTTTTATTGATGATTATTCAAGATGGTGCAAAGTATATTTTTTAAAAACAAAAGATGAAGTGTTACAGCTATTCAAGGAATTTAAGAAATATGCCGAGACGTTGACCGAGAAGAAAATAAAGTACTTGCAAACAGATAATGGTCGGGAGTATTGCAATACAAGATTGGACGAATTCTTAAAAGAAAATGGAATTCAAAGGCGGTTAACAGTACCGCACACGCCGCAACAAAATGGTTTAGCTGAACGGAAGAATCGCACGTTGATAGCGACGGCGAGATGTACATATGTTGTTGCAGGCAGGACTTTCACATGGATATTGAGCGGAAGCAGTGTCAACTGCTAATTATATTAGAAATAGATGCCCGGCCAGAGCATTGAATGGAAAAACTCCATTCGAACTATGGACAGGAAGACTGCCGATTTTATCACATTTGCGAATATTTGGAATGAAGGAGTACATTCTAAATAAAGATCCAAGAAAGAAAAAATTTGAAGATAGGACGAAAACAGGAATTTTTATAGGTTACTGCGAACGATCCAAAGCATACAGATTGTGGCTACCAGCAGAAAGGAAAGTGGTAGTATCGAGGGATATCGGAGTTATCGAACATAAAGAAGAGGAACACGAAAAGCAAGCCCCTCATGAGGAGAGGAAGATAGAGGAAGTTCAAAACGGAATACAAGTTCAGCGTGAAATAGGTCATACTAATGTCGACCCTAACGTGGCAAGTGATGTCCAAACTACTGGTAAAAGTATTGAGGAAGAAAATGTAACCAATGCATTGCAAAGGGCACCTGGGAGGCCAACAATTGTGAGGACAGGTATGAGGCGTCGTCCTAGAAAACTATTTCATTACAAGGATACACGAAATGAAGATTACACACAAAATCCAATTCAAAATGATGAAGTGGCTGAAGAGAATGGAAGTAACCAGATTGCAGAGGCCAACTTGGTTATGTTAGCTCCTAACATGGCTGACATATCGGTAAAAGATGCACTGCAAGGAGATGACCAAGAAGTGGCCAGGAGGTTTACACAACGCCCAGGGATTGATTTCGGAGATACATTCGCACCGGTTGCTAGGCTCGATTCCATCAGATTACTGCTAGCCTTGGCGGTTAAATTAAACATGAGAGTGGAACAGCTAAATGTAACAAGTGCATATCTTAACGGGATTTTAAAAGAAGATATATTTATATGGACGTGCCTGAAGGATTTGAAGAAAGTCTAGCTGAAATAGCAGAGGATACGAGAGAAAAGAAAAAAATACAGGACAAGGCGAATCGTAAATTCTAGTAACAATACATGTGTTGTATTTTTAAAATAATTTTTGGTCGTTTGTTTATACAGTAATTTCGTCACTCTTTGTTATCTGGACTATAGGTGATCTTTATAAAAACTTCACGAAGGATTTTTTGGAATTTCGGAAATTGATTTTGAATTTTATTTTGAGCGTTTAGCTAATTATCTTGTAAACTACAAACGCATTTGGTTCAAGGTTTCTCGGAAAATACCTAATAGATTTATCTGGAATTATGTAAGTATATATCGTACAGATGTATGTACAAAAATATTATTGTCTATGATGGTGAAATTAGGAAAAGATAAAAACGCCTTTTGAACTTGTCAACAATTTCTTATCCTTTAAAATTTCTTAACCAGAGTGGATGATGCTCGACTTGAAGACCTCAATTATTTCGTAATCGGTCTTTTATGGTATTTTTATAAGATGTGCAGGGCTCGGAAAATTTTGCATATTGCTCTTGTTATGGGAGGTACTGTATTTTACTTATTTCTGTTTCATCTATTTTAACCATTCTCAGTTTTCTTTCACTAGTCTGACAGGTTCTTTGTATAGAAGCTTTTGGTCCGTGTGACCTAGTATGATCGTGGACGACCATGTGCTGTGTTTAACGAACTCGTCACACAAGACACTATCAGACACTAAATCACCTCCACCTAGAACACCGACGTATACATCAGAAGATGTTCCCCTCGGAACAAAATTTTTTTCGTATGTTTATCACATTTCGACGAAAACTCAACTTTATAAAAATCACACTGTATTTATAAACTTTGCTATCAAATTTCGTTCGCGTCTTCCAATTTTGCTAAAAACGGAAGAAGAATCTGTAATGTTAAATGTTTGTGACGGTTACATACGCCTCTGACGCGAGACTTCCCCGCCGACCACCGCCGCGCCGCTCCCACTTGCTACACGCAGCTTCGCGCCACCACAGCTAGGCGGCCACCGCGTTGAGGCGCGCTCTCGCAGGTGAAAAGCAGTGGGAGGGGCAGTCAGGCAACGAGCCGAACCGTTTCTCAGACGTTTCATTTGCGAACCACTCCGAGACTGCTCCACCTATCGAAACCTTCCGACCGACCTTTTCCGAACCATCTCCGAGGCTACACGGCAGCGAGACACTTCCTACAAACCACTCCGCAATATCTCGCAAACCCGACCAGGACGCGAGTTCCGCCGTCATCGCTATAGAATTAAGGATCGAACTTGTACATAACGTCGAAATACAGCAGTATTATAAAACCACTCCGAACCAGCGTCTCTTTATTTCGCCGCGAACGCCTGGACAACCGACTGAGTCGGCATAGTCACCCGCCTCCCAAGAAACCGTCACAAATGGCGCCCGAACAAGGACCGTAAACAGGAGGAACTCCGGAATAAAGAAGATATCTGGAACGACCAATGAGCCAGACAACCGGGTGGGTCTACACCTTAAAAAAACTCGAGTTAATTGAAGAAGCGCAACGTCGAAGCCTAGATACGACCGGGAGCGTCGATCTCCTACGCCGCCGAATTATAAAAAACTTCCGCGACATGCAGAAAGAAGAAGCAACGGGCCCCAAAGAAGAGTCTGCTTCTCTCCCGTATGCCATGAAAAGGATCCGCTGCTGGGGCACCCACTTCGACGGGAAAGGACCCGAGGATTTTCTGGACCGCCTAAAAGACCTCCGGAATGGATACAAGGTCACTTCCGAACAAATCCGGGAGATCCTATCGGAAATCTTCCGCGGGCCAGTCCTACGACGGCTTCACAACGAGCATTCGAAGACGAGTACCTTCCCCGCAATCGACGCCAGGATCTAGAGGAAGTCATTCGAGACCGTCTCCAGAAACCGGGAGAAAAAGCCGGAGAATATGCCAATGAGCTACGTACTCTCATGCGACGCCACGGCAACCTCACCGATGAACAACTTGATAGAATATACCATAACCTACGAACCGAATACCAACTCCAGATACGCCGGAGCGAGGTAACCACCCTAACAGACCTCCTACGCCGGGCCGACGACTACGAGGAGATCATCAACCGAGGGAAACGCCGCACAACCAACATCGCCGCTACCTCCGATCCCGAACGCCAGCCAAACGATGCCCCACGAACACCGAATTACCGACGACCGGATACCGCCGCCACTGTCACAGTCAACACCAGCTATAACCGAGAGACATCCTGCTGGCAGTGCGGCCAGAGAGGGCACCACCGGCTGGAGTGCCAACGACCACAACGGCTATTTTGTTCGTACTGTAGCACGGAAGGCCGTACAACCATCCGCTGCCCCTGCAATTTTTTACAGGGAAACGACCACCGGATCGGCGAGAGAGGCACCGACCGATCAGCCCGCAACCAGACGCCTCCACCAGAACGAACTCCGACGGCCGTATCTTCATCTCAATCGAAATCTACGGACGACACATTCCGGTGCTAGTGAACATCGAAGCAAAGCGAACATACCTCCGGCGGGACATCACGGAATGGTGCCTCGACCGAGGAGCATCCACCCGACCCGGAAACTTATCCGTTCGTATTGCCGTTCGGATCCTACGTAACGATAGGATACGAACTAGAGGTGGAACTAGGCCTATGCGGCCGAACAGTTTATTTGCGATGCCCGGTTCTGCCTACACTTTCACAAGCAGTCTTACTCGGGGTCGACGCACTCAGGGCAATGGGATCCACCCTCACCATGGGGCGTCACCGATATGCATTTCACCCATGGGAAGAATCGGACACTGTAGATATCTTCGAGGGACTAACCGAATACACCGAGGGATTAACCGAATGCACCGAGGAGCAGAAACGCCGGCTACTAAACCTGCTCGACAAGGAGCTCCCTCAGTTCGCCAACATACAAGGCCCGACGCCGCTAACTGAACACCGCATCCGCGTAGGAAACACGGAACCAATCAAGCAAAGATACACTCCGAGGAACCCGGCCACACAAGCCGTCATCGATGAAGAGGTGGACCGCATGCTCCAGGAAGGAATAATCGAACCGTCCGCGAGCCCGTGGAGCTCACCGGTCGTCGTCGTCCGGAAAGCTAATGGTAAACCGCGCTTCTGCATCGATTTCCGCCGAGTAAACAACGTCACCGGGAAGGACGCTTATCCGCTACCGCAGGTCCAGGCCACGCTCGAGAAACTCCGGGGGTCCCGTTACCTGTCCACGATCGATCTCACCAACGGGTACTGGCAGATACCGCTAACCAACGATAGTCGACCGATCACCGCGTTTACCGTACCAGGACGCGGCCTCTATCAATTCACGGTGATGCCATTCAGTTTACATTCCGCACCCGCAACGTTGCAGCGCTTATTGGAGTCAGTGATCGGTCCACAACTCGAACCGCGAGCATTCGCCTATCTCGATGACATCGTCGTACTAGGGGCCACCTCCCAATTAATCCCGAAAAATGCCAATTCTGCCGCACTGAACTCCGCTACCTCGGCCATGCCGTCACCAGGGAAGGAGTACACACCGATCCAGACAAAGTCGAAGCAATACAAAGTATCCCACCGCCAACCGACCGAAAAGGGTTTCCGTCGATTCCTCAGGATGGTCTCGTGGTACCGCCGTTTCATTCCCCACTTGGCGAACACAGCCGAACTTTACATCGACTACTCCAGAAACGGCAGGGATGGACGTTCCAAGAAGACGAAAACCAGGCATTCGAGACACTCCGAAAACAATTGGCCACCGCCACGGTATTGGCCTGTCCGGATTTCAGCCAACCATTGACATTACAAACGGATACCAGCCAACACGGACTAGGAGCCGTCCTTACGCAAGAAACCGAAGGTGCAGAACGAGTGATCGCATACGCCAGCCGAACTCTCAATGGAGCCGAACGCAATTACTCAACCACCGAACAGGAATTCCTGGCAGTCGTATGGGGCATCAGAAAAATGAGACCGAACCTCGAGGGATACCAATTCACGGTTATAACCCTTTCGGAAGACTCGCACGCTGGGGGCTAGAACTCCAGCAATATAACTTTCACATACGCTACCGATGGGGGGAACATAACCAGGTGGCAGACGCGCTCTCACGCCGCCCGGAAGAAGCCGGCCTCCTGGAACCAACAAAGGAACCATGGGATCAACGCATCCGAACCGCCATCATCAACCACCCCGAAAAATATCTTGAGTACCGTCTGCATGAAAACCAGCTGTACCGTCACATCCCCGACGACGCCGGACTCCAACCAGCCTGGGAATGGCAGAGATGCATCCCCGCCGGGAGAGGGAAGACATCCTTAGAAAAATGCACGACGACCCAACCGCTGGCCATCTTGGAAGAGCCAAAACTTTGGCCAGACTTACTCAGCGCTATTTCTGGCCAAGAATGCGCCGCGATGCCGCCCGCCACGTGCAAAAATGCCGTAGGTGCTTACAATAACAAAGCACTGCAACAAGCGCCAGCAGGAGAAATGTTCTCCACAGCGGCCATAGGACTATGAGACGTAGTCACCGGAGATCTCATGGGACCCCTCCCCCGAACGAACCAAGGATGGACGTACGTCTCATCCGCCAAGCCACCGCTCCTGCAGTCGTCCGAGCATTCGAAGAGCTGGTACTCCTCCGACATGGATGCCCACGAATAGCCATAACGGACAATGGCCGCCAATTCGTAAGCCGGGACTTCAAAGGACTCCTCCAACAGTACGAAATAAAGCACCGAACAATACCGCCTTGTACTCCGCAATGCAATCCCGTCGAAAGAACGAACAGGTCACTGAAGACAACCATTGCCCAACTAACGGCAGGCAACCACCGCAACTGGGACGGGAACCCCGCTACCGCGATGTTTGCATATAACACCGGCCGGCACGAAGCAACCGGTTTTACACAGGCCCACCTTACCTACGGAAGAGAACTAGCAGCCCGAGGAACCGATCGAGCACCGATCACATCGCAGAGCGAGGAAGCGACCACCAACGATTACAACTGTAGAACTTGCCTTCAATGTTACTAGGAGGAGCGCGGTCTACTACCGCGGGAAACTGTCAGGTATAGGGTTCTAGTAATCACCACTGATTAGAGAAAAACTAAGTATGATCTTTATTCCGTCGTCCGCACGGCCACGCGCGGTGGTAACGATAATCGGATCGTCGGATCACAAGAATACAACTACGTCGTACGCGTGTAAGGCAAGAACGGCAGATTCTAACGGAATGTCGGTTTAACGAGGTTGACTCGCCATCAACTCTATATAGAGAGGTGACTCACTCTTGCCGCTCGCATGCGGCCGATCGCGGCGACTCTAGCGCCGCGGCGAGGAGAGGAACTAGACACAGTCCCTACACGAGAACCGCAATAACGACATCTCCCGGCGTACCGAAGCGCAACAATTCGCACGAACCGCACAAGCGCGCGCTACCGAAACACAGCGCAAACAATATAACCTGCGGCGACGGAAATGGACAGCAAAAATCGGCGACACGGTAATGCGTCGGAAACATCCACTTTCAATAGGCGCGGAGGGATTTTGTGCAAAACTCGCGCCCAAATTCTCAGGATCATACAAGGTACGCGCGATACTTGGCCCGACCGTGGTAATCGTACAGGCCGGCAGAGGGACCCGCCATCGCGTGCTCGTGCAAGACTTAAAACCATGCGCCCTGGAAGGGGAAAGCGAAGAAGAGGAGGAAGGCGAGCCAAGGCACGGGCAAGAGCACATCAGTCTTACGCAAAATGCCAAGAAAGCAGGACCAACCGCCGAGGAAGTGCCGAGAGGAGGCGATTCCTATACTAGGAGACCCCGCAGTCCGGCAACGAGAAGCCCAAATCCGGCAACGGCTACGAGACGGAGGCATCAAATGGCCAAACCCGGCGCAACAACGCAACCGAGCACCGCCGACAGGACCACCGACAAGACGGGGCCCACCAGACCGCATCTGACCGCCTCCAAGGGAAGGAACGAAACAGCGAACAACGGAGGAAGCAGCCGTCACCGTGGACGCCCTCGCAAGAGGCCCAGCACCGCCACCAGTCGCTACCCCAACGAGCACCGCCCTCCAACAGCCACCAGCACCCTCCACCACCCCAGCCCCCCTCCCCCACACGAGGACTTCCTCGAAAACTTCCCGGACCCCCTCGAGGAGCTGGACAAGATGTTACAAATGCATACGGTAACCTCCGACGACCTCTCACTCGCCCTCCCAGCATCCCCTCCACCCGCCCCAACACTGGCACCGCCGATCATCTACGAGGGACCACCACCACCGGCTGTGACGATCACCGAGATCCGAGCACTCCCGGCAGCGGTATCAGCGGACCACCACCAGCCAAACAGCTTCACCGTGGATCCGAGGCTGCTACGAACCAAACACCGCCTGCGCATCCCAGTTCCTCGCGGCTGGATATACCTGAGGCTGCTTCCGAACGGTCACATAAATGTAAGGCTCGTGCAGTCGCCGGAAAACGAGAAGAAAAGGATGTAAGGTTAGTTAGTAAGCATAGGATATAAGATAAATTATAAGATAGGTTAAGCACGTGTTAAGACATGGGTTATAAGATAGGTTAAGGAACATGTAAATATAGGTTGAGAATATAAAGGAGCATGTAAATGTAAATAGGTTAAGGACAGATAAATAGTATGTTTTGTAAACACCGCCAGGAAAAGTCTCGCGCCACGAAGTAAGAGGGGGATGTGACGGCTACATATGCCTCTGACGCGAGACTTCCCCGCCGACCGTCGCCGCGCCCCACCCACTTGCTACACGCAGCTTCGCGCCACCAACGCTAGGCGGACACCGCGTTGAGGCGCGCTCTCGCAGGTGAAAAGCAGTGGGAGCGGACATAAGTACGCCGATCCGACACTGAATCGGGGCAGTCACGCAACGAGCCGAACCGTTTCTCAGACGTTTCATCTGCGAACCACTCCGAGACTGCTCCACCTACCGAAACCTTCCGACCGACCTTTTCCGATCCATCTCCGAGGCTATACGGCAGTGAGGTTCCCTGATTCCGTCCAGTGTCGCCAGATGAGGGGAGTCACGGTGAAATGATGTACCCCCTCTCTCACCAGAGCGGCAGAGGAGTTCAGCAGAGTAGACTATAGAGTAATATGTGACACACATGTTACAATTCATTTTATTTATAATAAAGAATGTTTATAATCTGTAGAACGATTCGTATGATTCATTTCATTAAGTAGGTACGTATATAATAAGTACGATGCGCTGCAATAACCTAAAACTTGCGAAATGTCATGTCATTGTTGTGTCCGCATCGCGCACGCGTAACGTGTCTCCCATTCGCCCCACTAAATCTACAGTCTACTCTCCTGAACTCCTCTGCCGCTCTGGTCATCAGAGAGGGGGTACCTTGTATTCCCCTCGAGTGCCGGTTTCGGCACTTTCTTGCGATACTGATTCCGTCTCCAAGGCTACACGGCAGCAAGACCTCCCTGATTCCGTCTCCGAGGCTAAACGGCAGTGAGACACTTCCTACAAACCACTCCGCAATATTCCGCAAACCCGACCAGGACGCGAGTTCCGCCGTCATCGCTGTAGAATTAAGGATCGAACTTGTACATAACGTCGAAATACAGCAGTATTATAAAACCACTCCGAACCAGCGTCTCTTTATTTCGCCGCGAACGCCTGGGCAAGTCACCCGCCTCCCAAGAAACCGTCAGATGTTTATTATTCGACAGCGACGGGCTCCACATACCAAGTAACTGCTTAATTTTTTAACATATTTGTGAATTAAAACAATCAATTCGTAAAGAATAATTAATAAGGGAGTTGAAAGGAGAATCGGGATAATGAGCCAGCTAATCGATCCCGCGTAGTTTCAGGAGAATGGATCATTCGTTTTCGATGGAACAAAACAAATAGAAGGGTCCAGGGGTGCGTGATCCCTGGGGGTAACTAGGGGAATCCATAAAAGCTGTTGATGGCCCTTAGAGACCAGTGGAGGACCACCGAGTGTTCAATTCTGTGATAGTTATAAAGGCATTGACACTTGCTTGTTTTCTGCTTACATTGAAAATAATATTCAAAATATTTGCCTGTCATAAAATTATAGAACAATACGAAAATGTACAGATTTGTTAATAAGAAAGACAATATTTGAATGAGTGTCTGGAAGAAGGGTCTGAGTCAGGTATTTTAAATTTTAAATTCAATTTTTAACAAAATTTTAAATTTTGTGAATTGCAATAATAAATACCAGCTGAAAGTGACATAGACCCTTCTTCCAGACTGGAAGACTTTTTCAACGGTTTATTTTATTAAGTGTTAAAGCAATATAAGTGAAATCACGGCGTAGACCTTTTTCCAGTGCGTGTGCGGGCGCGCGCGGGTGTGTGTGTGTGTGTGTGTGAAATATGTGTTATTAGTTATATTATGTTTTATACAGGGTTTACCCGTATGTCACTATTTTTTAGGCATTTTCAGCAGTGCAATTAAAAAATGTTTCAGACAAAATATCCAAAAATACTTTTTCCGTAAAGAGTAAAGGTCTGACTTTTTAAAATAACACGATATCTTTTGGACATTATAGAATTGTTGCTGACGTCGACACGAATTCAATAGTGTATTATACTATGACCTTTAAATGATCTTAAACTCGAAAATGTCGTGCAAATGTAATCTTGTTGGAGTATACACCGTAATGCACGGAACAGTCGGAGGAGGAAAGGTCTTTTTGACCTGCCTTTTATAGCTATACCAGCGTCGCCATTTTTCCGGGCTAAAGGGCCTAAGAAGGAAGGCAAGTTAGTCAGTCCAGCTAAACTAGTCGTGCGAGCAAGTCGCAGTTCAGAAGCATATCATCCTTCTTTTTAATTGTTCTTTCAAATTAAGTCTAATATTGTATTATGTGCTATTAACTTTAATACACCAGCTGACTACAGTTTATCCATGTGCGGTGGAGTTTAAATAAATCGTTTAAAGACCAAGTTTTGTTTAATCTGTAAACCTTACGTTTGGGGGAGGCAGCTCCGATGACCTTGATCTTCACATATGTTGTCGGGAACAACATTCTGAACAACTTTTCGACTTTTCTGTAGTTTTCGAGATATTTTCGAAAAACTATTATTTAAATGCTGAATAAAATTCTCATTTTGAAATATTCACAATTTCGCATGCGTGGTCGGGCCGGCCTGACGGCCGGCCCTCTCCGCCCCCCACCAACTAACCCTAACTAATTCTAATTATCAAAAATTATGCGATCAGAACTAGTTAGAGTTAGTTGGTGGGGGGCGCAGAGGGCCGGCCGCTAGGCCGGTGCGACCACGCATGCGAAAATCCAGAAGTAGTCTTTCAAAATTGAAAGCTCACCCTATATAGAGTGACACTCTGTTCTGATCCCCACAATGTGTTTACAACAATAAATTCTTATTGAGACAATAATTCAAATAATGTAAAATAAACAAGTTTCTACACATTAAAAAAATTTATTTATTTAAAAATTGTTTAAATAAATAATAATACGTAGCTATATAAATAATAAGTATATAAACGAATTTGTATACATTATATTTTGCAGCATACAAATTTATTTAAATAATTGTTTAAATAATAAATACGTATTTAAATAATGAGTATATAAATAAAATTGTAAGCATTATAAAAGATTACTTATTTAAAAAATTATTCAAATAAAGAATAATAATAGATAATAGTTTAAATAATACGTAATAATACAAATATTTGTAATTATTTGTTCAAAATGTTGATTTGTATAACATTATAAAAAATCATCGAAATCATCAGAATCATAGCCGAAACAGAATTTTACAACCCAAAAATAACACTTATATATAATAATATAATAGAGCTCGACAATCTCGAGAATCGAACTCGTCCGGCCGATGCCGACTGGTGACGACCGTGAACGATCAAGCACCCGATGCGATCAAGCTACCCGATGCGATCAAGCTACCCGATGCGATCAAGCTACCCGATGCGATCAAGCTACCCGATGCGATCAAGCTACCCGAATATTCAGATGTCTCGAGTACTCGCCCGAGCCCGCCCGATTTTTTCCGACCCGACCCGAACCCGTATATGCGGGAACCCGCGCACTCCTAAAGAATACGTAAAATTCAATACAGTATTAGCAATAGTTTTTCGCAAATATCTCGAAAACTAAGACCGAGCACCGGGTAGTTGTAATGACAAAAGTTGTTCAGAATGTTGTCCTTGACAACATATGTGAAGATCAAGGTCATCGGAGCTGCCTCCCCTAAACGTAAGGTTTACCGTTTAATCTCCCAACCTCGTCATCCCAACAAATCTTAATAAAAAATTAGTCAAATGCTAATTTTTACAGGATCACCCTGTATACATGGGCAACTCACCACGTACTTATACCCTGCTTTTATTATAATATATGCACCGGGCATTATTTTATAAGTGATTATACAGTTAAAAGTTGCCATAAGGCACACGAACGTGGTGCTGCGAGAGAAATTCGTCTATTATGATATAGAGGCGTTGGGATGTGGTTTTGTGTACTAGAGAATCATGCTCTGTCGACATAATAGGATTCGGTTTCAGTAAGCGGAAATTTCGGATAGTTGGTGGTCATACGAAATTTGCATATACGGCCAGAAATTCCCAGAATTTATGTTAATAATATAATTCGTTGCCCTGGGTCGGGCGGTTAAGTAATACGAATCGAGCGGGCTTGTCGAATGAATACGGTGAGGGAATCATTTCGGGCATTCCTAATATCTCCACTGATTATTTTAGTACTATACAGATATGTATGTATGTATTTCAATGAGTAGAGCGATACCACATGAACCACTCAATATTATCCAACACTCGGGTTCATTCATTTTTATGGCAATAATACGAATTCTAATCTGAACCAACATAATATAGTGTAAACTATGGTGGAGATACTACATTCTTTGTAGTGTGCCGTACGTAGAGAAGGATAGCGAATGCAAAAAATAGAGGGTCCGAGGTTTCGTCGCTTCGACTCTCTGTCTCCCTTTCTTTCACGTTCGCCGTCTTACTTCTGTCTAATTGATTTCGTGAAGTGATAAATGTTTCGTGAACTGTAATGATGCTAACATAGAATACATGAAATGTAAAAACTTTAATTTTCCATTAGTTTTTCGTGGGGAAAACTTCGAAAAGAGCAGTTTCTATTTTTTTTCACCACGACGCGCCTCAACAAGAAATCTGAAAAAATTCATGAACAATGCTTATATCTATACACTGATACTGTAAAAATATAAATGATATCGCTCTTAAACTTCAATGCAAAATCTATATTTTTCCAATTTTTTCGACGTTTCTGATTTTTTACAATCAGGATGTTCTACTTAAAAATCTGAATTAATTACAGTACATGTATCTGGGTATTTGACATCTGTCAGAATTTTTCAGAATTTTCGCGTATGACTGAATAGAAAAAATAGGCCAAAAACTACTCTTTTCCATTTTATCCCATAACTACTTTCCCGGTCTAGATACAGTGTTAAAATTTTACGCAACATGGCTTTTCAGGATGCCCTATCGAATGGTCTTTTGTACATGTATTCTGTCTACTTAAATTTAAAATATGTACATAAATTATATATTATGATTGTAATCGGAGTATAATAATTAAAAGACAAACAAACTGACGGCGAATATATGCGGAAAACATAAATATTTATCAGCTAATTAACAGAAACCGTATTTGTTAATAATTTTGTTTATTACGATGTTTTTCTAATTAACTAATCAATTTTACGCATGGTTAATTATGAATCGACATTTTGGGAACAATATGCTTAATATTTTGAATCACGTTATTACGTTTACATTTCGGATCATTAATTCATGTGCGAGTGATGTGTTCGTACAGAATAATAATAAATTTGCATGTAATTGAATCCGTTGTCTACAGATCACTCCCGAAGAGAATGGTGGAGCTTGTACAAAATAAAGGTGTCACTACATATTATTAATATACCATGTGGTCCATTTAAGAAAGGCCACCTAAATATCTCTTCAGGTTATTGTGATGCACAAACTATTTCTTACGTAATATGCATGGTATCAATGGACCAATATTTGGCAAGAACATTTTTTCCACCAAGGTAATTTTTTTCGGAGTTATCAAGATCATCGGTGTTTTTGTATACAAAACTAAATTTTTTCTTTTATTGCATCGTGTAGCTGAGCGAAAAATACATTCCGATATGTATAATAACCTTCAGATGACCTTGATCTTTGAAAATTAATGTAAACACTACGGACAAAATAACCTTGAGAAAAAAATAACATTTGCAAAGAATTCACCTTGTGATACCCGAACCATGGTTCGGCTTTTGATTACTCGGGTCGAGACCCGAAAATTCGTAATACTCGGGTACCGGAAATCGAAGTCGGGTCTGATCGGGATCTCGAAAAACTATGTCATTCGGATACTCGAATAGTATACATTTTCGGGTTCCCGACCCGACCCCGAAATTTTCAGGTACACGCCCTATCCCTAATATGTACCATTAGGATGGAGCTTAATTTTCAATCAACGAATTTTTTTCTTCGACGTCCCCCAGAATTGTTCCTTTAGGGGAGAAAAAAATTTGTGCAAAGTTTGATATCGATCGGATAAAAGGATCGCGTGGCACATTTAAGTTGAAAATTTTGAAAATTTTGAAATTCACCTTAACTATGGAGTATGACACATCGTTGGATTTGTCTTTTTTTTCTAAATAGGAATATGGAAAAATTGTATGGCCTCGTTTAAATAAAAATAACGATGACCTTGAAATTTCGAAAATTTGATTTCCATAAAATTTTTTTGTCATTATATTTACCTCATTGGACAGTGTCACTTTCTCCTCTAGCATTTTTTCGTATAACCACAAACAACAGAGATATTTAATACCATATGTATTATCTTGTATAAGTAAAATAACATAATATTAGCAGTTGTAGTTTTGTAATCAAGCATACTATACAGGGTGGTCCACCCAACGTGTGCACCGTTATAACTACCAAAGTATGCGAATTGCACGAAAGAATTTTATATACAAATTACATGGTTTAAAAGGGTACACTATGTAGTGTGTTAATTTTCTTTATAGGTGGAGGCGTCAAGGAGATATGAAGGTCAACTCAGTTTTTTTAAATAGAATACTATATTGTTTATACCAAAATATGATAGAGTATCGAATTGTAAGTAAAAAAGTATTGACCGTTATCAGTCCTAAACCTAATAGCTAACGAGTAATTTCACTTTATTACTTCAAAATTTTCTTCACTTAATGTCGAGTGAATAACATCACAGGGTACTTATGCGATGTTTACGTGACAGTGTTTACAAACATGAGTGACCCAGTGGCTTAACGCAACTAATGTAAGTGTTCAAAGTGATATCCATTTGCATTAATGTTATTCAGAATCGTGGTCTTTACAACATATCCAAAGCTCATCGAAATCGGGACATAATCGAGAAACTGTTGGTTGTTACGACATCGCAGCGTACCGACATTTTCAATTACAAGCATTTTCAATTACAAGTTTTTACAAATATCTCGTAAACTAAAGACGCGAGGCAAAAAGTCTAAAGGGAAATGTTGTTCAGAATCGTGGTCTTTACAACATATCCAAAGCTCATCGAAATCGGGACATAATCGAGAAACTGTTATCTGTTACATCGCGGCGTACCGACAACACTCTCCTCCCCCCGGCTCGCCGCGCTGACCGTGCTGCCGAGCGACTAGGCGCGCTCTGGTTGGTCCGTGTTTTTCGTTAATAACTCCTAAACAAAGCCGCGGACGCCATTTTTGTTAAGGAAAATGTCGCTTCAAATGTCCCAAGGAACCTCCCATTTCCCGCTTACGCAGTCGTTTTGGGACACCCTGTATAGTATGCTTCATTACAAAACTACAACTGCTAATATGTTATTTTATTTATACAGGACAATACATATGGTATGTCCTACCATCAATTAAAATTTGCTACATTTTATTGTAGGTATTTAAATATCTCTGTTGCTTGTGGTTATTCGAAAAAAAGCCAGAGGAGAAAATTACACTGTTCAATGAGGTAAATATAATGACAAAAAAATTTTTTGGAAATCAAATTTTCGAAATTTCAAGGTCATCGTTATTTTTATTTAAAGGAGGTCATACAATTTTTCCATATTCCTATTTAGAAAAAAAAGACAAATCCAACGATGTGTCATACTCCATAGTTAAGGTGAATTTCAAAATTTTCAAAATTTTCAACTTAAATGCGCTTACGATTTAGATCCTAATGGAAATGGGTGTTCTTTCATATATAAATAACACACTAAATGGTTAAAATATACTATAACTTTATTAATCACTTGAAAGAAGAAACACGTAGAAGACCTCTGTAGTATAAGACGACCAGAACAGAACTGACTCTCTAAAAAGGAAAAGTCGTAGGAGAAAAACCCACCCCTTACTGGGTCTACTTCGAGGAAAGCTAAGACTTCGAAGTGCCCATAGATTTATTGCAGGCCCTCTTGGAAAGGGACTGCTGACCCTCGGTTTCTGACCTGGGAACCGTTACAATAGACAATAAAGACATTGTCAATGTCCTTCGACACTCAGTTTATTTTTGCAGCCAGATATTCCAACAGATCCTTTTATCCGATCGATATCACACTATGCACAAATTTTTTTCTCCCCTAAAGGAACAATTCTGCGTCGGCGTCGTGCATTGTATCTCGATAAAAATTTTTCTTCAAGTATACCTTAGGTCCACCCTAATGTACCATCCTGTACATCTTATAGTTCTGTCGGGGTGTGAACTATACTGTAATATGTTCCCTTGTAGAGAAAGTGCGCGCACACTTTCGACCAGCCGCCATGTACTACATCAGCGGGGACAGGGTTAAACGGGCCACCCATCCGAGATGCCGTGTAACGGGAACAGCGTAAGATAAAGCGGTCGCCGTGAAATCAATTAGCCCCTGAAGGCCATCGAGCTGGCCGCCTCCCACCTGTCTCGTGAAAAATAATATGAATGAAGCAGCTCGGGTGCAGACGGCCTGCCTAGGGGCCAAAGCGACGTACGATGTACGACGACGACGACGACGACGACGACAACGATGACGCGACGCGACGGTCGGCATCGCGCCGCGCGTGCCAGGCATCGCGTAGTACATATTTACTAGGTGGGCGAGTACTACGAGCGGTCACGATCCACGCCATTCGACAAGGGCCGCGACCCGCGACATCGTGTCGGCCGGCTGACACGTTTAGATTGATAGCAAAAGGGGGAGTAGCCCGTAAAATGATATCCGCGGGGGTTGCTCGAATGTTAATTACCTGCATAATTAATGCCATAACCACACCGCGTCGAGTCGAGTCGAGTCGAGTCGAGACGAGCCGAGTCCGGCGTGGGGGGCCGGGCCAGGTCGGTTCGGGTCGGGCTGGGCCGGGCCGGGCCGAACGAATAGTCTCGCGACACGTCGCGTCGTTGATAACAGTCCTCAAGCTTGTCCCTTTAGTCTGTCCCCTTGCTCGACGCGCCGGTTTTTCATCGAAGGGCGAGCGAGTAGTATCCGCATTATAACTTTTCAACACGCATTTCTGCCGGCCAGACCACTATATCCCTTTCGCTGTTGCCTTTCCCGGCCCACCATCTCATTCCCTCTCTTCGTTGTCCCATTCTCGCCTAACCCCTCGACAAAGGGAATCAAACCAGTGGTTAGTCGCTATACTTCGACATACTTGCTGGTTTCTAATTTCCATTCGGCCAGCACAAACAGCAGAATAAACCGAATCCGCCGCTCTCCGGTTATTAGACTGCAATAATTCCGATCGCGATTACGCGCTACGTGTACCACGGAACGCACGCCGACTGACCAATGATCGTGAATTTAGCGCTCGCCTATTTGGGAAACGACCATTCTAGAGTTGCAATGTTGCCGCGACCCGATAGCGCAAGTAATGATACCATTCGGTAAAACATCCAGATTGATATGCGTCAGGTACTTATGTAGTCAAGGTCGTGTCATTATCGTCTGAATCCGGTTTAATGCTGGCTACCATCTGCAAGAGAAAAAATATACACTCATATGTAAACGAAACTTCGGTGACCTTGAGCACCTCGAAAAATTCACCTCGGCCAAAAATATTGTTTACCGAACATTTGATTCATGGGAAAATAAATTGCATGAAAAATTTCGTTGACCTTGAATTCCTCGAGAAAATGACTTTGGCAGAAAATATTCTTTATGGAGCATTTGCTTCGTGGTAAAACAAACTTCGGTGACCTCGAACGCCTCGAGAAAATGACCTTGGCAGAAAATATTCTTTATCGAGCATTTGCTTTTTGGTAAAATAAATTTTATGAAAAATTTCGGTGATCTTGAAAGCCCGAGAAAATGACCTTGGCAGAAAATGTTCTTTACTTTTGCTTCGTGGTAAAATAAATTACATGAAAAATATCTTTAATATCATCACAGTAGAAGGAATTCTCTTAAGTAGTTTCTTGTTGATAACTATGTTATGATGTGTGTAAATGACGACTCTAATTAGAAACACGAATATGATTGTGATTGAACAGTTTTTATCTAGCAACAAAAATACTTTAGCTTATAAAAAATTGAGTAAATATAAAAACAGAAGTTATTAATCGAAGCATTCGGAGGATCATTTGATGTCACTAGATTTAAATATTCTGATCGTTATATTTAGAAAAGTTGAGTTATTTACGCTTTATAAAAAAAGAACAACCCAAATGTTGACAATCTCGAAATAATTAAAGACACAAAATGTTTTTATATTAAATATTAAATATAAAATGGCACAATATCGCATGCTTTTTATGAAAAGTGTTTCATAATTCTTCGTGGCAGTTCTTCATAAAGTTTCGTTCGCGCAGTATTTCGCAAACCATTGAAAATCAATAGTATATTTCGATTAAAATATAAAATTTAAAATCTCTGTATTTGTTTGCAATGCTCTCGCAGACTCCGCTGCTGTATTTGTGCAACCCAGATGAAATTTCGTTTAATTGCTAATCGTTTAATTATGGACGCCGCAGTATAAAAATATTGTTTGTTATCGATACACGCGCACAAACGTACACACACACACACACACACACACACACACACACACACACACACACACACACACACACACACACACACACACACACACATACAATATCTGCAGTTTCATTTGGCAAACGAAAATTCGCCGTCGTATCGCTGAAATTAATATTTTAACGCAAAGCTCGTCACTGCTAAAACGGTTTCCCATTTAATTTTAATTTCAGAACTTTACTATATCTTCTGCAAAAATAATCGACTTCCATTTACTAAACGTTATTTATTAAATATTGTGTCAGGGCAGCGTCAATGTATTTCAACCTTACGAGCGAACGAACAACCATACCCATAACAAAAATGGAACGAAAACGGAAGGAATTGTCATAAATTACTAGACAGCGGTTTTCATACACATATGGCAAAGTTGAGTTCAATTTTAAACAATAAATATGAAAAATAATCAGAGACTGTGCTGGAGTGCATTTTTATTATAAGACAACGTAATTAAAATATTAATATAACTGAAATATTTGGACTATTCAACTCCATATTCGCTAGAACACACGAGACCAGCATCGCCAGATGAGGGGTGGCAGCACGAATCGAGGGGAAAGAGGTACCCCTCCTCTGCCAATATCGTATTCGTCAGGTGATATTATAACACATGCTAAAATTACGTTCAGGTAGTGTTTCGAAAACGTCTCAATGCCAGCAATAATAATATACAATCAAAATGTGGGTACCAATTTAAAAATTCGAAATTGACCTTTGTAGGCCTTCTCAAGGTCATCTCAAGATCGACTAAATAACAGATTAATGTGTATTTTTCATATCATTCGTATTCGTGTACATTGTTCATTTTCCCCATTATTGTAGACTGTGATACATCCATATAGGTTTCCGAGGAAAATATTATTTGCATTTCAAAAGACGCACTTCTTATTCGCCGAGAGCCAGAGAACCCTCACTACCAATGTGACTCCCCCCCCCCCCCCCTCCCTCTGACAAATATACACTATCACGTCGCTCAATTTTCGGTTCCCATCAGAGCTTCGCCGCTCGGAGTTTTGCGTAACAGAACTACAGAACTATTTTATATAATAGAAAAAGATTTGTCCACATAATCACAACCAACAGAAATATTCAAGGTAGACAAAGCCATTGTCTCAGCCTATAAACAAACAGATTCGTTTGTAAAAAATACTTTAAAGAAACGACTTCGAATTGGTCAGGATAAAAACGACAGAACTTTCCTTTACAGCTAATACAATAGAACCGGCGCGGCGAGGCGAGGAAAATTAATGTTTTCGAAAAATCTGGAGTATTGTCGACGTGGTGGAAAAATGGTGGGCAAGCGGGGAACCGCAACCCGATTTGTTGGCGTATTTGCAATCCCGAGGGAATCGCCGGGAAGAAGTGGTAAAAAAGTGTTTGTCCCGGAGCGTTTTGTTCCGGGCGATTTTCGAAAAGCGCAGTGTTGGGAAATCGGACAGTTTCGGGCCGGTCCGGTCCCAGTGTGGGAATAACGATCCGGATTGTACACCGTGCGAGATAAATAAACGGCGACACAGTTTCGCTTTGATCATTCATTCCGAATTCGTGCGGTCTCGTTCGATTGGCACGCGCGGCCGTGCGCACACACCGAACAAATCGCCATAAAGTACTAAATTGCGCTAAATGGCGGCGGGGAATGCGTTAACGGCTGATCTAACGTGTGGCCGGCTACACGCGGCCGTGGGTACACGCGGTCACTAACGATTTTCGATTGGCTGACAATGACGCATCGATAATTATGTCTCGTTTGTCGACATTTTTGACGGTCGCCGGCATACCTGCGGACATTCTTATTGTCACCCCCGATCGCCGCGGTTAGCTGTGCAAATCATTGCACGCTACCGTACCAAATTCCCATACTAGCTACAACCGTAGCATATTCATGCAGTTTATCGGTATGGAAATTGATAGGATGTCTACCAACTAATAGGCGGATAAAGTGACTACATTAAAACTTGATGGGTAGTCAACCTGTGACTTTTATCAAATATTCATTCCTCGATTCGAATCTCGTTATCGTGTACTTCACTGTAGCTTTCGTACCTCTACTTGCACTAATTAATTTCTTCATCTGCGCCAGACTTATTTCGAATAATAATTTGTAAATAAATTCTAGAAATAATGTAGGATTTGACAAATAATGTATTTCAATTGATGATACATATCTCATTTGGTTAATTGAAGAATCTATGCAAATAATTGGAAAAACAATAAATTGTAGAACAGATTAATGAAAGAATAATGTTTAAGTGTTTGTCGAGAAATTGTCTAGGAAATAATATTCAAAATAAATGTCGATGAAATCAAAATATTGTCTATATATTTATAAATAATATCAATAATATCTGTATAAATGTATATATGTGTGAATAATATCAAATGTCAACAAATCCAGAACAATCAGTGCAAATAAAAAAAGCAAATAATTTATTTCGAGAAATAATAAATAAATAATATAATTTAATTTTCGTATGAAATACTTAATGATAAAATTTTGATATTTGAAAAATAGATTATTTCCGAAATAACTGTAAAAGGTATTTTAATAATAACTACATTTAAAAAAATGAAGTTTACCTTCATTGTTAAAAAAATAATGCAGATAAAATAAATTACGCTGGTCTATAACATGTAGTAATCATTGTAGACCTTTATGCATTTATAGGTTATAAAAATATTCAAAAAATCCGAAATCATAAAATTTGATACAATTTATATTGCTACGATTTTTATGTATCTTGGGTCTACACAGGCTACTAATCCCATTGAAAATAAGATTTCACGTGATTCCACTTTCTTAAAATTTGTCTACAAACATTGAAAATTGCATATACATCCGCGTGAATCTAATAGTATGTAACATTAAAATATAGGTATCTTTATATTTAAAAAGTAAATCTTTACCTCGTGTAACGTAGAATGTCTCACAGTTTAAGCTCTGCAAGATATGCAAGAGGGTTGAAAGAATAATTTCTAGTTACACTTATTGCATATTGTAATAATTTAATTGCTAATACTTTATTCGATAATTTTATGAAACTGTTGATACAGGAAATAAAGTTACTACCTACTTCTTCCATTTATAAAACACTGGATTTACATATAAATATCTACAGTGTACTAAATATTAAGATACGTCGTAACTCTTCAATTTCTGCTTCATTAAATAAATAATTACGTCGTCGGGGAAGTTCGTGCCGGTTTCTGTGCAGGACGTTTAATATCCTCCTTTGCAGTGCCAGGAAATAAAATAAAATCTCGTTTGACTTGGCGAGCATGCTATCTGCCAGAAATGTTTCACGACCCTTCACGTGCATTTTCAACATCAGTTTACATGTCTTTTCCTATTTTTATATATATGAGTATATGTATATATTCTTAATTTTAAAAATACAGATCGAATTAAATATGTTTGATTTTAAGTTTTCGAATTTACTGTTATCATAAGTATGATAAAAAAGATATTAAGGGCATTTTAAAAAAAGAATAAATGGTTGATGGTTCAGCCATCGAAGATAAATAAGACGCACTAATGAGTTTTAGCCAACAACGACGAATTAACAGTCTATTACAAATACACTTACAAATATTAGAAGAATCTTAAAATAATTTGATTTAATAAATTTATATAAATCAGATGGTGTTCACCATTTTCATTATTCTAATGTGGTTAGTAAAATGAAAAAGGAAAACAAGAACAAATTATAAGAATCACGAATAAAATAAAACCTTGCAGCATATAATCTCTTAATGGATAAAGAAAATAATTTGCTTATAAGCATTTCGCAAGTTCAATACAGTAGAATATATGTATATTTTGTTCGACATAATTTCTCGAGTCTTAATAATTTTTCCCCGTTGCTAAAAAAAAGAAAGCAGAGTTGAGGGGAGGGAGCACGAATTAAGGGGAAAAAGTTACCCTCTCTCTGCCAGTACCGGACACATGCACGACAGAGACGAAACGCGTCACGTGACCGGGCGGATGCGTGAGGGAATAGCGTCCTGGAAGGGGAAGATAGAATAGAGGTACAAGTCTTAATCGGACGACTCTGATGACACAACCTCAACACAGTGTGTGTAACAATAAAATACGTATCGTAAAGAAGTAAAATAAAATTTGCAATACCCCTCGCCGGAACAAAATGTTCGACACTTCCTCGAGCATAACAGCGCACGATGCGATCGGCGGCGATGCGTGTTCCCGAGTAATTTCTCGGGCAACCATAAAATAGGTTTTTGCGTTCGGTGGATAGCGCAGTTTTATCGGATATCAAGTTTTTCCCGAGACTTTCTAAACCCGGGCAACCCTTTGCCGGTGTCCTTGTTGCCGCGTGCACGCGCGCCGCGCGGCTTCTTATTACATTCCTTTCCCGTTACTCTCGCGGTCGATCATGTCGCGCATAAAATTTTCTTCCGCGTTGAATTTCCCGGACGCGACGTCGACGCCGCCGTTGCCGTCATCGTCGTCGTTGTAACTCCGTCGTGATTGAGATTGCTGCGGTAAGTAATGGCGTTCCGATAACCCCGCAGCTCGATGACGTCTGGAATTTGTCGTATAGCCCGCGCAATGCTCGCGAGCTACATATACATACAACGCAACGTCCCGGCGCGGCGCGGCGCGGCGCGGTGCTCGCGAATTTCCACCGGTAAATACATTAAACCGTATGCCGCAGGCATAAATTTCGCGCGTGAATCGCGCGAGTCTTTAGGTCGTCCGACGTCGCGTCGCGTCGCCTCGCGTCGGCTATACAGAGTCAGGGCCAGCTCGCAACGGAGCAAATGGTTGGTAAACATTGGTCGTAATTTCGCGCTAGCATATTCACCGAACGGCCGTGTTGCGGACTTTCGCGGCTTTCGGTTACGGGCCACCGGTATATATATACATGTATGTACGTTTTTACAAGTGACTTCGCGCTCGATCGAGGATCGCGTTTAACGATTGACGTGTCGGCTGCTGTGCTAAATGCATTGATCTTTCACGCAGAAGCGTGATCTTCAAGGTGTTCTTGAAAATTGAAGGCATTCGGGCCGGTTGCGAGTGCTACATACTAGAGCTCTTACTTGTAAGTAACAGCGGGCAGGTGCCGGACAATTTCGGGTTCGCATTGGGTCGGGTATTTCCTTTGGATCAGGATGGGACCCGAAAATTCGCGATACTCGGATATCTGACAATTTCGGGTTTGGTCGGATATCTTCCATGGGTGAGGTAGGGACCCGAAAATTCGTGATACTCGAGTACCCGGAAATATCGGGAAAATCTATGACATTCGGGTACCCGGACATTATAAATTTTCGGGTTCCCGACCCGACCCGACCCGACCCGACCCGACCCGACCCGACCCGACCCGACCCGACCCGACCCGACCCGACCCGATCCGATTTTGACTTCAAGTATTCTAAATTTCCGGATACCCAGGTAACACGAATTTTCGGTACCTGACCAGATCCGAAGCTCGGGTACCCACCTACCCCTAGTAAACGTAGAAGAGGCGCTACGCTTTCTCATTAAGAGCCGACAACAACTTTGTTTTCGTTGTAATTAATACAATTTATTTTTTCTTATAATAGTACATCTACGGGGTGTTCATGTTAATTTTAGCCAGCGTTTTTCTTGCAAGTAGTAAACATTAGAAAAAAATTAAAGACGAGAAAGTTGTACTGATTTTCGCAAGGGATGTAATGGTGTCTGCATCATTTTTTAGAAATGAAGGTGTCCTTCAATTTTCTTAATGGCTATGTATTTTTTTTACATCATAATGACCTTCAAGGTGTCCTTCAATTTTTCAAATGGAATGCTACGTATTTTTTTATATCATATGAAAGCATGTGCCAAAAACGAATTCATTCCTACACGCTAAAATGACCATCAAGGTGACCTTCAATTTTTCAAATGGAATGCTATGTATTTTCTATATCATATATAGAACCTTCAAGGTCACACAAGGTCAGAAATGGAATACTTTGAATATTTTGTACCTGTGCTTGATCAGAATCCGATGGTACATGAGTACACCATTCGTCAATGGTAGAAAGAACTCAACACTAGATACGACAATTTTTTAGTAAACGAACAAAAAAATTCATTTTCCACCGTAAGACAATCAAGAAACTTGTAATTAGTTGTCAGAATAGGTTGATTACAATTTGGTCCTCTTCGTTTTCAAAGGGTGTACGAATACTTGGTACATCCAGTGTATATGTATGTATACAGGGTGGTCCACTTAAATGTAGCCACCTTAAATAGCTCCTTTATTTGTGATGACATAACAGATGTTTTCAGTGCAATATAAATGGTATCACAAGGTGATTTCTTTGCAAGTCTTATTCTTTTCTCAAGTTTATTTTTCCGGAGTGTTCACTTTAATTTTCAAAGATCAAGGTCATTTGAAGGTCATGTTATTATACATATCTGAATGTATTTTTCGCTCAGCTACACGATGCAATAAAAAAAAATGCAGTTATGCATAAAAAAAACACCGATGACGTAGATAACTCCGAAAAAAATTACCTTGGGGGAAAAAATGTTCTTGCCAGATATTGGTCCATTCGCACCATGCACATCACGTTAAGAAATCGTTTTTGCACCACAATAACCAGAAGAGACATTTAGGTGGCCTTACTTAAATGGACCACCACCCTGTATCCATCCTGAAATGGGACATTTCATGTGCACCAAGCTAACAAAAGTTTACAAAAGGTTTCGGTCGCCTTCATGTATATGGCCCATTGAGCCTCCCTAAGAATAATAAAATGGTCTAAAAAACCGTGTCGGGACAGCCATAAGTCTCGAAGGAAGTTTCGTATGTAAGTACACTTCTGCTACCGGTGGTTCGATCATGTTCCGAGGTTGTCGTGGTAGGTACGTTCAACAAATCACCCGGTTCGCAAGTTCGCGGGAAGGGTCGCGGGGCCTTTCTCCTTTGTTCCAGCATTCTACTTGTTCCGCCACGAGCATACGGCCCGTCATTTATACGATTCAATCTCGTCGGTTACCACCAAAGTGCTCTAACACCCGGCTAGGTCGCGCGCGCGCTCACGCGGGGCTCTAAATCACTCGGGACGCGAGTGCCATTTCGGATTCCCGGCGTGGTCCTTTGTCGTCGTATAATTCACACTCGGTCACGTATTACACCGGCCGTTACAGCTCGCATTACACTAATGTCAAACAACGGCCGGGACAACGGCGGGCCTCGTTAATTTCGAGGATGCGTCGTTCGAACGTGCGATGAAAAATTGATCTTGCCCCTTGAGATCGCCGCGTTGCGTCGCGACGCGACCGGATGGCTGCTGCACCAGAATTCAGAGCGCAGCAACTGCAAGGACATCGAGCCAGCGCAGCGGCGCGGCGCGGAGCGGCACGGCGCGGAGCGGAGGCACGGTGTGCGCAGAGATATGTCTATCGAGTTGTTATGGTCCTCGCTTTCATGCCTGTCGAGTGATTTATCCCCGCCCATTTAGGAACTGTATAGAGCCTCGGACAACGATCAGTTCTTGGCGCTTACCCGCCCTTCGGTAATTGAGGAGTTGTAATGCTAAATGCTCTAAATGCCTCGTGCGAAATTGTTTAACATGCGACACTGGACCGTCTTATTATGTGCTCGTGGCAATTCGAAGCGGATGTTTATGCTATTTTCAATTTTTATTGGCAAAGGCAATGCAAATTGATTTTTGGTCTGACCATTCAATAGGGCTCCCAAGGAAAACCATCTACGACAAGTTTAAAGTCGGTACCCCTACCACGGGGGTAGTTATTGGGTGTGCACGGCTTAATGAATTATTTATTCTGTTCTGCTGAACAAACAATTACGAAAAAATTCATGAACATTCTACATAATAGCACACACGAGAGTGAATTATTTCAGAATTTTTGGTTGCAAAATCGATTTTTAAAGAAATCCGGAAGCATAAAATTGCCGATTGTATATCGAACTTATGGAGATTTTCATTTTTTTTTAACATGTTGGCATGAACCGAACAATCTTAAAGCAATACACATTAATAATCACGATCAGACGCAAATAAACATGATAATATAAATGTGGTTCTCTGAAAACTTTAATATGAAACAGTCAGTTGTAGGCACCCTGATTTTTTTAAAAATCAATTTTGCAACCAAATATTCTGAAATATTTCACTGTAATGTGTGCTATTATGTAGAATGTTCATGAATTTTTTCGTAATTTTTTGTTCAGCAGAACAAAAGAAATAGAGCATAATTTACAATATTCATCTACGTTAATACTACTTATGTCAATACTACTTATCATCTAAACTATTTAATTGTTGCAATAGTAATACAGTATTTAAAATTGAGTTTCCGTATTTTCAAGTGCAACAAAACTTTTTCCAGAACTCTTTTCATATGGATAAACAATTTATGCAGACGTTATATCTCTTTTGTCACGGAATGTTTTTCAATCGTCAACGCATTTCTACCAGGGACCTGCTTCTCATCTCACTACGATAACACGTTTAATATTCTAATTTTTTTCGTGAAAAATAAAGAATATTAGATTATACAGACTATACAGACTATTCGATAATAGAATTAGATTGACATTTTCGAACATTTTGGATAATGGAAAAATTTTTGAAATAGGACAAAAATGAAGTTTTGTACTAGGAGAATATCATAGTAGAAGAGGTGGCAGGAAAATTTCGAGCCACCTCTTTCTCTAATAGAAATAATATTCTCCTAATAGAAACCAGAAAATTTTCGAAATTTTACGAAAATTCCGATAATTGGCTTTTTTGTAATAGGTGAATATGATAGCGAAGGAGGTGGTACGAAAATTGAGTAGTACAAGGCAGCGATAATTCAGACGATTTAAAATTTTCGGGGATTTTCGAATGTTGGCTTGTATTGGGCACTACAATCTAGTGTAATACTGCAATGCTGCGGACTGCGGTCACAGGCGAGGTACAGACAATTATATTAGATATGTGTGGCATATTAGATAATGCGTCGAGAATAGCTCCTATGCTACGCGCCTGAGGAGCTCCGAGCACTACGGCCGCCACGGGCTGCGAGAGGCGCGGCTGGAGCCAGGGGGCGTGGCCTCTGAAAATCGGCCGTCGCACAGTGGTCCGTGCGGTCGATCTAGCAGTTCATTTGGTAAAAAAGCATCTACATTACTTTCGAAATGTTTAGCAATGCCGAAAATGTCGATATTAATGGAACCCTGCCGAACCTATTTAATATTTCTAAAAAAAATTTTTTTTTTTTAATGAAGAGCATACTGTTACCTTGAAAATGCATATCTCAAATTTAGAATTACAGTTCGTCATTTATTAAATAAGTAATTCTTAATGGACCAATGAAAGTTGTCGAAGTTATTTCCCTTTGACATGGAATGTCTTTCGAGTTCCAAATAGTTCTGCATTTTTTGAATTGGAATATTTTCAATATATTGTACTTTTCCTTGTACGATGCCGCAAGAATCATTGTCACCTTAGTCCTTCTGCAGGAATTATTATTGTTTAAAGTGTCACAGATACTTCAGTAGATATTGATGTTTATCGAATGTATATTGCTTTCTAAATGCCCATCATCTTCAAAAACGATTAAATTAATAAGATTTATTAAAAATTGTACAAACATTTGAATATCAACATTTTATAAATACATACTATTATGGATTTTGAATACTTCATTTTGAAACTGAACATAATTTTTCAGGCAGTTTTAAACAAAAATGTTTTAAACAAAAGTTAATCAACATTTAGTGGTCTACAAATTTCAATAAAAAAAAATTTTTTTTAAAATGTTTATTCTATAAAAAATCAAGGTCACCTTTAATTTTTGAAGATCAATATACAGGGTGGGCGCTATAAACAGGTCACCTGAATAACTCGCTTGCTTTTCAAGATAGAAGGTAATGCATCAGTCCAAACTTAGTTAGTTGGTATCGAGGCGCTGCGCTGGTAATCTGATGTTACTAATTTTGGTAAATATAGCAATAAGGGGACCCACCTCGGATCACTTTGACCTTCACATATGTTGTCAAGGACAACATTCTGAACAACTTTTGTCATTATATTTATCCGTCGCTCGATCATAGTTTGCGTACGCATATTTCCGATTTTCGCATGGGTGGTCGGGCCGGCCTGGAGGTCGGCCCTCTCCGCTCCCTCCACAAACTTAACCACAACTCATTCTATTCGCATAATCTTTGTATTGTAACTGTCATCTAGAATTTGATCTAGTAATTAAGACTAACCTTTTTTTTTTTTTTTTTTTTTTTTTTTTTTTACGTGGGGAAAATGCATTACGCATACCCCGCCCCCCCTGGGGGGGAAGCGGGGTTATGTGGGACTCTCCCCGACCCGGCAAACGCCGGATCGGGGCATACCCACTAACGACCCCACGGTGGCCTCCCTGAGCTAATTGGGGGTGGTCGGGATCTCGTGAACGAATGCCACCGACCACCCCCACCTCTTGGCAATGAGCCCCATCCCGGGGGGGAGAGAAGCTCCCCCCAACAAACCTAAACCCCTAGTAGGACGCCGTGCGGGCCACCCACACAGCGTCCCCCATCCCAAGGATCGCTCGGCTGAACGACCAGAGCCCCAGCTCTGGCCGCCCGCGACCCCCGGAGACCCCCTTCCTCGCTCGGAGGGGCGGGCCCGAAGGGGCCCCACCCGGCCGAGGGAGGAGGTCTCCGCACGCGCTAAAAGAAGCAAGAAAGAAGAAGAAGAAGGGGGAGAGGAGCAAGCGCTCCCCCCCCACGAACCCCAACCCAATCCCACCCCCCAGTACCCCCCTAATGTGGGGTGAAGCCGGCGGAGCGGGCAGGCAGGGTGCAAACAGGCACCCAGCCCACCCGCCAGCCGGCCAACCCCTGGGGGACTCCATAGTCCCCCAATGGCGGTGGTGGGAGTTGAACAACTAATTAGTCCCACCACCGCCATCACGCCTACGACCCCTCACCGGGGGCCGCCGGCCTCTAGGGGGACGTCCCCTAGAGGCCAATCTCCTTGCAGAGAGGGGGTCGGCCTTGCGCCCCCTCTCCGCGATTGCTCTCCACGACCTCTCGCTGCCGACCATGCCATCAACTATGGCCCGCAGCGAGAGGTCCGCTCCCAGCACCCTTCTCAGGACTCGGCGCGGCGCCGACCACGCCGGACATTCTTCAAGCGTGTGCCGCGCCGAGTCCTGTTCCTCCTCACAGTGATGGCACTGCGTCGTCGGTTCCTTGCCAATCCGACGCAGGTACTCTCCAAAGCACCCATGGCCGGAGAGCACCTGCGTCAGACGGTAGGTGAGCCTTACCCGCCCCCTGCACCAATCTCCCAGAATGGGCAGGAGGGCCCGGACAATAGGCCGGCCCGAGTTGGCGGCAACAACCTGCTGCCGCCAGTGGGCCAGCGTGTCCAACCGGGCCTGGTGCCTAAGCACTTCGACCTCTTCCCCCTCCGGATCAAGCTCCCCGCGGCGGATGGAGCAGGCCGTCCTGTAATGGGACGCCCACTCCTCCGCCACCATCTCAAGGGGAGCCATCCCCGCGAGGAGGCACGCCGCCTCAGCGGAAATGGTGCGGTAGCCCCGTATGATCCGCAAGGCCAGTCGGCGCTGCACGCGATTAGTATTCGCTAGGCTGCGCCGACTGGCCATTAATTGCTGTGACCACACTGGGGCTCCATAAAGGATTTTAGACCGCACCACCCCCGCATAGAGGCGACGTGTCCTTCCATCGGGCCCCCCGATATTAGGCAGCAGCCGCCCAAGGGCAGCCGCCACCTTCTCTGCTCGAGGGGCCGCACGGTCGAAGTGCTGTTCAAAGCACCAGCGGCTGTCGAGGGTCAGGCCGAGATACCCCATCTCGCCCTTCACCTCGACAGAGGCATCACCCACCTGGATCCGGAGCTGGGGAGGCCGCCGGCCCCGAGGCAATGCATGCAACCACATCGCCTCGGTCTTGCCGGCGGAAATCTCCAAACCCAGCCTCCGGATCCCACCGACGACGCAGCCCACCGCTGCAGTCGCCAGGCTACTGGTCCTCCTCCACGTCTCCCCCTCGACGACAACTAATGTGTCATCCGCATAGCAGACAACGTTGACGCCAAGGGGGAGAGAGGCCCGCAGCACCGCGTCATAAGTGAGGTCCCACAGGAGCGGCCCAAGGACCGACCCCTGCGGGACACCGCGGTGCATCTCCTCCCTCCTCATTACACCGTATCGGCCCGGATACTCAAACCACCTGTCCCTCAGGTAGTCCCGAAGCACAGCCCGGAGGTAGGGGGGCACCTGGAAATAATCCAGCGCCCCCACTACCTCACCCCAGGGCAGGGTGTTGAAGGCATTGGTGATGTCAAGACTCACCGCCAACAACACCCTGCCCCGAGCGACAGCCTCACTCCGGAGGGTGGCAAGACGACCAATCGCATCGATCGTCGAACGCCCCCTCCGGAACCCAAACTGGCTGTCGCTCAGATCGGGACCACCACCGGACAGGTGCTCGACGAGGCGATCGGCAATGATCTTCTCAAAGATCTTAGCCGCCTCGTCGAGAAGACACAAGGGCCGATACGCAGAGGGAGAATCTGCGGGCCTTCCATCCTTACGGAGGAGGACCAACCTGGCGACCTTCCACGCCCGGGGGAAGGTGCCCCGGCTCAGACAGGCATCCAATACCCGTCTGAAAGCCGGGGCTAGGACGTCCAACACCAAGGCCAGCACGCGTCCGGGAACTCCATCTGGTCCGGGGGCCTTACGGCCCCCTTCCCGGACTCGCTGAACAGCCTGGGAGAGCTCATACTCGGAGACCCCGAGTTACGCGGTCCAGTCAAACTGGACCGCAGTGGGCGGGTCAACCCCCCCGCCCCCCGTAGGGGGGAAGAGGGTGGATATGACCCGCCCCAGGAACTCGGGCTCCAACTGCTCCGTGACAGGGGGCGCCCATGGGCGGAGCTTCCCAAGCACCGCCTTATAAGGGCGCCCCCAACGGTCCCTATCCAGGGTCCGTAAGAGCTCATCCCAGGCCTTGGCCTTGGCAGCGGCAATCGCACGCTGGAGAGCCATTCTGGCCGCCCTGTACACACCGTACAGGACGGCCACTCTCGCCTCGTCGCCGCCGCTCCTGGAGAGGCGGCGACGAGCGCGGGTAAACTGGCGTCGGGCGCGGACACAGCCATCCCTCAGGTCCGCAATTTCGCCCGACCACCAGTAAACTGACCGCTTCGGGGGTAGTCGACCGGTCCGGGGCATTGCCGCGTCGCAAAGCGACTCTAAGATGCCCCGGAACCACGACACCCCCTCGTCAGCCCCGCGCTCCCTGGCCACCGGCCAGGAGTAGGCGAGAGCTCCGGCTCTCAGGACGTCCACGTCCAGTCGCTTCAGCGCCCATCTCTTGGGCGCCGAACGGATGCCACATCCAGGGGGCCTGTCCGCTGCCGATTCGGCCGCCACCATCATGGTGACGTGGAGGTGGTCCGACAGAGTCTCCCACTCTGTGGCCACCCTCCAAGCGGACACACGGCGCACGGCTGCAGGGGTGGCCCAAGTCAAATCGACTATGGACCACCCGTTCCACCGCACGCACGTGGGAACGGAGCCCCGGTTAATCAACCGGAGCTCCATGCCCCCAGCCCAATCCTCAAGGGCCTCGCCACGAGGGGTGGTCCGGAGGTTACCCCAAGAGGGGGACTTCGCATTGAAGTCCCCCAGGACCAAAACTGGACCGGATATATAGGGGGCGATCGCCGCCCCTAACCGGTCCAAAAACCCCTCGAACACTGCGAGGCCGCAATTGGGCGAGATGTAGCATCCCGCGACCAGACACCTTCCCCATCGCACCAGGGCGTACCCATCGCCCCTCACTACCACCGTACAGGGGGGGAATTCCGCCCCCTGACGGTGCCAAATCATCACGGAGCCCCCCGTGTCCCCTACCCAAGGGGGGGAATCAGGGACAACGTAGGGCTCCATGATGACGGCCAACCCGACCTGCCGCTCGGCAAGGCCCTGGACTAACAGGTCCTGGGCCCTGCGCGAGCGGTTCAGGTTGGCCAGAAGAGCCAGGAGCATCTGGGGCATTAATCGGCCGTAGATGCTCCCGGCTCTGCCACCTCGATTGAGGTGGACGGTGGAGGTGGAGCATCCACCTCCATCACCCCCTCGGGTATTGGGGAGGGTGCAGCAGCTGCCGCACTCCTCCCCTCCACCGCCGGCTTACTGGGGGTCCCCTCCCCCCCAGGTTTCCGGCTCTTCTTCGGGGCGGGGGGGCAAGAAGCGCCCCCCGCCTTGTGCCCGGCAGGCCTCCCCAGCGCGGTGCATATGGGGCACCGAGGGGCCGCCGAGCACATGTTCGCCCGGTGGTCGTCCGCTCCACACCTGTAGCACTGGCCGCTCTACGGTCTACGGTGCTAGTGCACCGCTGCCTGACGTGTCCCACAGCCAGGCAGCGGAAACACTGCAGCGACCTCGCGGCCAGCACCTCAACTCGGGCGGACGACCACCCGACCCGGACCTTGCCGGCGTCAGCCAACTGGCGGGCGGCTGCAGCGGGGCACTGTACCCATACGGTGCCCAACCCGTTGGCCGGGAACTTAATGTCCCCGACCTTTAAGGCCTCGGGTGAGCACCGAGTGGCAGCCACAACCGCCGCCTTCACCTCGTCGGGGGTGACACTGTCGTCCAGGCCCCTCAGACGGAGTTCCGCCGTCTTGACGGGCCTGGCGACCGTCACCCCCGTGCCGCTCAAAGCGGTCACCATTTTGGCAGCCAGGGCGTCCGCCCTGACTGCCCCCTCGGGACCGGGGACCTCCAACAGGAGACCCCCGGTCACCGCCCTCTTAACCCGAAGGTCGCTGACCCCCACCGACGCCAGGTCAACGGACCTCTTGACGAGGACCATGGCGTCGGCGATGGCAGTCTTACACCCCTCCGGGACGGTCAGCGAAATCGCCGCCGTCTTCGGAGGGGGAGCCACCTTCGGGGAGGGCTTCCCTTTCCCCCTCCCCCCAGAAGCTCCTTTAGGAGCCTTACCGGGTGGGGGCGCCGCAGCCTTGGCCCCGGCTTTCGCCTCAGCCTTGGCGCGTCGGCCCACTACCGTCACCCAGGACTCTCCCGGGGGTTCGGCAGCAGGCTGAGTAGGGGCCGGGACTACCGGAGCGGCCGGCACGGGCACCCGAGAAACCGGGGGAGGGACCGGATCTGCCGGCCCCTTCCCACCCTTCTTCTTCTTCTTCCTCTTCCTCCTCCCACCCACCCCGTCAGCAGAGACGGGGGCAGGGGGGGGGGGAAGAGGAGGTGCCGTCTTCGCGGCGGCCGAGGCCGACCTTAGGCCCTCCCGCCGCCGCTGGGAGGCAGCAGGCACCGGAGATGCCCCGAACACCGCCGCCCGGAGAGCTGCCTGCTCCTTCCTAATGGGCGCCAATTTGGCGTCCAGAAGGGCAGACAGCTGCTCCATTAGGCAAGACTAACCTTTTTTTTTTTTTTTTTTTTTTTTTTTTTTTTTTTTTTTTTTATTGTGGGGGAAATGCATTACGCATACCTCGGCCCCCGGGGGGGGGACCGAGGTTATGTGGGACTACCACCGGGGAGGGGGGCGCCGAAGGCGCGCCCGTCCCCAGTGGCTACCCACTAAAACCCCACACCCACCTAAGCTAAAAGGGGAAGTGCCTGGATCACGCGAGTACTCAACAGGACACTTCCCAGCTATCATGAGATCCCGGGGGGAGGGGGGCAAGACTAACCTAGCCCAATCCTAACCACACCACAACTCATTCTATTTGCATGATTTTTCCATTACTAGATCAAATTCTGGATGACAGCAACTATGCAAAGATTATGCGAATAGGATGAGTTGTGGTTAGGTTTGTGGAGGGGGCGGAGAGGGCCAGCCCGACCACGCATACGAAAATCCAGGAGTAGTATCTCACTCTCGTTATACAGATAACATAGGGTGAACTTAAAATAGTCAATAAGTATGCAAAATAATAATTTTAATTACATTTCTAGATTATTTAATGGATACACAGTGACCGCTAGATGTCGTATCGGGCAGAACTACCGTTAATATAAAGTGTAGTTGCAATCAAAATTTAACAAAGCTTTTTCGTAATTATCTCGGAAACTAAGTCCGAGCGACGGATAGTTATATTGACAAAAGTTGTTCAGAATGTTGTCTTTGATAACATATCTGAAGGTCAAGGTGATCCGAGTGGGTCCCCTCATAGCTATATTTACCCTAATTTTTTTATAGGTGGAGATGTCAAGGAGATATGTAGGTAAACTCATTACTTGTGATAGTGTGTTTCAAGACGCATACAATGACCTATTATGATGGTCATTATAGGTCACGCAAGGTCAACACTCTTCGAACACATCGACGATTTACATGTAACATGTTATTTACGTACTCACTGCTAGTATACTATGTATGTGTCCAAAATGACGACCTTGAACATGGATACATAGTCTAAAACGTAGTAATACTGATGGCACTGTCTTATTAATTTCATTTCCATCTACATATTACAGAGCAATAGATGCTCTTTTTCAAGCATGTTTTTGCATGTCAACTCTTTGGTTATTAGTTTTCCGCGGTACAAATAGAAATTTACAGGTGTCAGAATATTACAAAACTGTATTCTAATCGGTAGTCAAACTACTAATAACATTTCTGGATACAGATAACCGTACAATGTGATTGAATGTTTGTTTATGTTCTGTGACCCTTATCAATAATTACAAGAGCGGTATGCCAACAACCAGAGAAGACACAAAAGTATTTGAACAGTGCTTTCAGACAATTTATTTTCTATTGCAGTTGACCTTACATGACCTTGAACGACCTTTATAATAAGTCATTGCATTCGTCTTGAAACACACTATTAGAATGTAAATAAAAAACCATACCGTTCCATTTTAAAAAACAAGGTTGACCTTCGTATCTTCTTGACGTCTCCACCTATAAAAAACTTAGTAACATCAAATTACGAGCGCTTTGATACCAAGTAAGTTTGGTGTGATGCATTTTCTTCTATCTTCAAAAACAAGCGAGTTATTCAGGTGACCTGTTTATTGCGCCCCACCCTGTATATGTATTTTTGACTTGATAATATAGTAGCTGATGTCAAAACGAATCCAACGACCTACATTGTTATACCCTTAGACTTCCAAATAGTGCTAAATCTTAATGAACTGGTAGATTGGTTCCCGGGCCACTGTGCGTCGTGAGCACATAATTCCGATAGTGATTTAACTGAAAAGCTATACATAGTTATAAGAGTGAACTCGGAATGATTTTATTCCTCGCAGTCGTTCAGCTTTTGAATTACACGGGGATCATAGAGATATCAGATAATAATCGGGGAGATAGAGGATTCCTCGAGGAAGTTGTACGATCTCGAAAGAAAATTTTCTGCGCGACAAAAGATTAATATCTACGGGCGGGGGGTCCTGCTACCTAGGTATGTACTTAGCTCCGATCGGACGTTATTCCATTTCCCGGCTCGTTTTTTTCTCTCCCACCGAATTCTATTATATTATCCGAGCAGAGGACGAGTTCCTCGAACTCCTCAATGGATCCTCGAGTCGCTCGAACTTCCCTGTTCCGCGAACAATAAAAGTCGAAGTGGTTGTTCAATCTTCCGGTACAAGCTGTCGTTCGATGAGATAAGGACGCGTTACAGGAGATATATTGATTCTGGAGGACACGTATGCGTCTCCGGCCTGGATCACGTTTCACACCTAAAAGACACCTGTCGTACATACTTACTGTCTACCGAGGATTGCGCCCCGGCAATCGTGGCTGCGGAGATCGCGAATTGTTGCCTTTGCTGCTCGATCGTGTTGATGCTCTCGGTGAAACAGGATCGATGCGCTTTTGCCTCGGCTTTCGAGGCACGATTTTCTCGAACGTAGTACTTTATATGTTAACCTTTTCAAGCTAGATGCTTTCGACGATTTCGTAGTGGCTAGATCCATTCATATCCTCGCGCATCCATTTCTTATTTAATCTGTGCACAGGGTGTAAAGATATGTCTGGTCTTGGCTTCCATAGGCGAATGCTACATCTTCGGATCGATGGAGATCTGTGAAAACAAGTTGCCGGAAATTGTCCTTGACCTTGAATTTCAAGTTTCAAGACTCAGAATTTCAGAGTTTTTGGGTTGTCCCAACTTATATAATCCAAAATTATTTTTTGCCGAAAACATTGTCTTCAGGAAATTGGCTATAACTTTTTATCCCTTAACGGTAATTTATACTTTCTGCAGCGAAAATATACCTGACAACTACACCTTTCCAACAGTAAGTGTGAGTCAAGTTCAGCCGGAGCCGAAGTTATCGAAGTTAAATTTAACGTTTTTGTTTCGAGTTAAATCAGCGGCGAGGATTCGGACGCTTATTGTCCGGGGATTAGCTTGGGCAGGCAACAAGTATTGCGGGTCGACGAACGACGCGTTCCTGGCGCGCATCTGCCGTGAAACGTCACCGTCCGCGTCCCTTTGTACTAAACGCGGACAGTTAGGATCTCGAAAGCGTCCCTATGCTCGCGGCCTCGTGAAACTGGATAAGGTAAATTCAGAATTGTGCAATAAACACGTCGCCTGTGTCACGGGAATTTATTTGTGACGTAGACAAAACTGTACTAGTCAACACTAATAACCAGTATCGCGTATATTTGACAAGTATAGGAGGAGCCGTAGCGATCTCGTTATACTAAACTGGAATTTTAAACGTGTACCGCGTACCGTGGTATGAGGATACGGAGACGGGAAGTGTCAAAGTAACGCGTTTGTTTGATTGTAAATCCAAGACTGACTTTTTATTGCGTACTGAGTCTTTTATACATGTTTCTTATCAAGGTGTTGTTACCGGGCAGCCGCCAAACAAAGGGGTGTCGAGTGTCTTAAATGGTGATAGGCCGCGTGCTGTATGTTGCGGTATCATATGAGGAATCTGTTTTACTGGCTGGTCGATAATATTTGCTTCACACCTGCGTCGGAAAACGAACTAGGGATAATACAAAAACGCTTCACCGAGACGATTCATCATTACTGAATTTTTATGAAACTGGTATATCCAAAACTTCAATACGAAATATGCATTTTTTTCGAATTTTTAGAGATTTCCAATTTTTTTAAAGCTGTTTTGCAGAATCCGAAAAATCTGAAAAAAATACACATTAACAATCACGATGAGACGCAGCTAACATAATAATATAAACGTGATACTCTGAAAACTTGAATATAAAAACGGGAATTTTATGCTTACTGATTTTTTGAAAAATCCATTTTGCAACCAAAAATTCTGAAATAATTCATTGTCGTGTGTGCTATTAAGTAGAATGTCCATGCATTTTTTCGTCAATTTTTCTGGTGTCGTTGTAAAGATTATGCTTCAATCTTCGAATCTATGGTGGTTTCATTTTCGAGAAAAATTTTCGAAAGTTTTTGGAGGCGTTCGAAATTGCAGCATTTGTTAAGAAAAATCGATCTCCATTTTCTCACCTGCTACATCCTATAGCCTATGAGGAAAATGGACGCTGCTTTGCGAAAGTAGAGACTTCTCGCTTTAAAATGTGTCGAGGCTTGTACTATTTGTTTTTATGAAATTATCACAATTTTTCGAGAATCAGAAATGTAGTGTTTAAATATTTTTTAGACCTGCTGTATTTTTAGCCTGCCCTCCCTTATAAGTTTCTAATATAATCCAATATTAATAATAATACGAACCCCTTATATGTCTGAAAAGAAGTGTCCTATAATTTATTTATTTCAACCTGCTAAAAGTAGACAGGAGATCCTATATGTGACCTGAAAATAGACTTTTTGAAATATTCACAAAATGTTGAAGAATGGACGCAGAAATTTCAAATCATTGAACATTCACTTTGCCCAAGAACGGAGAATTCATGACTGAAAATAACTTTAATTTCATAAATTTAACCACTTTGAGATCTCCCTCTTACTGCTAAGAATATTTCATGAAACAGCTTCCTCATATCTAATTTTGGAGTGATGCAATCACGTATGCATGAAATACGTCTTAAATATTTCTGGAGGCTTCATTCATATATTTCACTGCGTCCCTCAAAAAATATCGAAAAATAACAGTAAAACATTTTAACACATATTTGTACTTTTTAATCATTTTATATTCCGTTTTTTAGATTAAAGTGTGTTAGTTTGACGGTTTTTAAAAATCGTTTATTTGCATTTCCGTGTAGTTTAATAACGTGCAGTCATATTCCTAGACCACTACAGTTAAATTCGAATGTTTGATAACGGTGGAAGTTATTGCAAACATAAATCGAAGTGCTTGACACTCATGGTAAAGGTTGGCCATTGCATCGAAATACCACATGATGCTCTTCTGTGATGACCACTCGAGATGCATTATATAGTACATACGTATTACTCTTCATAGCTGTGGAATAGCGGTTATATCGTAATTACTTGTAAAACAGTACTTGTAACAGTACTCGTAAAGTAGCTTTTTCCGATCTGGTGAACGTTATATCTCTAAAACCATCAAACCAAATAATTTGAAACTTGACAGATACCTGCTATTCCAAATTTAAACGACCAAACTAATCTACACCTGAAACGATGATAAAACGATGATCCACTATCAACTATTTCATATTGCCCCTACCGTGCTTTGCCTCACGTGACTATAAGAATCCCAATCTCCCCAACTAACCTAATCTTAGATTTTTAAAAGGAACTACTAATTAGAAGGATCTTGAACTCTCACTTTGAGGGGTAATTTCATTCCCTAAATTTATTCATCCGCCGATGAAAACAACACGTGTCTTCTATTTTTGACTAAACTATAAACGTGAGAAGTTTCATCAAAATCGATGATTGACAGTTAGATGACCTTGCAATGACCTTGACGTCATATTAATTTCATCCCTTAAATTTATTCATCCGCCGATGAAAACAACACGTGTCTACTATTTTTGACTACACTATAAACGTGAGAAGTTTCATCGAACTCAATGATTGACAGTTAGATGACCTTGCAATGACCTTGAGGACATATTAAAAAATCACATCGAAATTCGAGATAGTTTTTTTTCGACATTCGTATATCATTTGAACAAATCTCGAACGAATCAGTGTAACCATTTAACCGTTTCGCTGTTCCACGGTTTCTAGCGGAGCGGGTATTGTCACGAATCGAAAGTGACGGGACGGACGGCATAGGAAGGCAATGCGTTAGGGTGCAGGGACGCGCAGGGCGTTTCCAGTCAAGCTGTAAGTGCTAATCAATCGCCGCGGCAGTCGCTCGACACTGGTTTAATTAATTGACTAATTGTTATGCTAATTACTGCTACTAAGTTTGAGCGTGTCCGTCCAATGGGAACTATGGCCATCGGGAATCACCTCGGTAATCGACTAGCCGGAGAAATTTCCATGCTCTGCTCAGAATGTCAGGAGCGCATGAATATTCCGCCAATTTACAGCAAACATCCAACTTTAATCACGGTCTCATTAACTACCGGACCCAGGTTCCCTGACCCACGGGTACGTAGTGACTGAAGTTCGTCGAACACCGGAGGAACTCGTTGATTTTGCAAATTAATGGTCACCTACGTTCTTCGTTCTACGTTCTACCTCATCTCCCCTTTAGTAAATAGGGCCGTCTTTTCCATCCTTTTGAAAGGACGAAGGAAAGTCAAATGCGTCGTCGCGGTCGTCGTTTCGCGTTCCATTCTTCCAGTTTTTCAAATCATTGAGAAAATTCCTTGTTGATTCCGCCGACAAAGAACATTCCGGGTAAGAACGTCTCCTTTCGATGATTGCGTCCAAGAAGTATGTAGGTACTTCATCGTCGAGATGGACCCGGAAGTGTTATTGCACATACAATATAAATTTCATATTTCAAGAAAATGTAAATATTGGGTGATTCGCGAGAAACAGAACACTTACATATGCAGCTACGTTAGGCTTGAAGATAAAAGAAAATGTTAGAGAATTGTACTGTTAAAGGAGACAAATATGTTGATATAAAAAAATGGTCTGATTGCTGTCGTTTTCAAGAATTCTGGAAGATCATCGATGATTTTTAAATGGCATCATATATTTTTCATTTCATAGTGTTATGGCTGACGAAATAAAAAAAAAATTGTTGACCTTTTGACCTTCAGGCACGATTACGATTTCCGTGGCCCCTACTTTGAAGGTTAAATTTGTGTTCTTGGGGTTAGTTTAAGAAAAAACTGTATATGTTATAGGTTCCAAATCGGCCTGGTTTAGCCGGTAAAGTAGATTTCCTGTTTTTTATAAACCTGCAAATATCTCGGAAACTATGCGAGATATGGCAAAATATATACAGACCTTTCAAATTAATCTTGCTTTTTTATATCAATTTCCACCAAACGGAGGGTGTAGAATCTCGCTACGATAACCACCGAGATATAATTTCTTTACACCCTGTATATCACGAAGAGATGAACGACAGGCCGCGGACGAATTGCGTCGTAGAAGGAGAAGCTAGAGTGAGGACACAAGTTTTAATCTGGCGACTCTGTGAGGAACGGCTATCCGACTGTATTAATTTCAGTGGCAGACGCCCTGAGACGCCCGGAGCGGGTCAGCGAGGGCACGTTGACAGCAAACACGCGACGCGTTGTCTACGCGGCTCGAGTGCCGGCTCAGCGAAAGGAGGATGTTGCTAAGCTCTCCGCGATAAACAAAGAAACGACAGCCCTCGTACCAGATGTAAACACCGAGCGAAAGTATACGAAAAACGGGACGAGATGCGGCAACCTTCGCAATGCTACACGGTGTACAATTTACAATTCCACGGTAGCTATTAAAGCTGTCTGCACGCTATGTCGCCTCTACTTGGAATCACAACGTAACCGTCCTTTTCTTGTGACATGCACCCGGATAGCATCTTGATTCTCTGCTAACACGCCAGACTTTTTAGCCGAAATGCTGGCAAGTCCTTAACCGAACTATCATTACCAGGGACATAGTTAATTAGGGATGAAGTATTCGGTAATTTGGACACGGTTCCTCCTTGTTCCCGTGCAACTTTTCTACACTTCCTTTTCTCTGTTGGATCAAATGTTACCATCTGTTGCAGTGACTTCTTACGTACCAGCAGACACTTCTGCGTTTTAAGAAGAAAAGTTTTCGCATTTTCCTCAGAACGTAGCATTCGGTATTGTCTGTATAGAGGATTTCATTGAAGTCTTGTTGATAAAAGATGTAACCCAGTATTGTGTAAAGTAGTGTGACTTTTTCGCTCAAGGTCACTTGGTCATAGCGTTGCAGGTCGTTGAACTCCTTGATGTGTGCTGTAAGGTCACATGAAAAAAATCCAGTGATAATAAACGAAAACATATGTGATGTTCAAAACTCGAAAAAATGGTCTTGAGAGAAAAGAAATATATCACAATACTCGTCGTTTTTAATCAAACAACTTTGACCTAGGTCACAGTTTTCTGATTCGCAAAAATATTTTCGCTATTCATTTTTCATATAAACAAAATCCGTAGTCTAGTAATAAATGAAATGAATAATTGTATGAAACGCTAAAGATTTGGCAACATGTAATAAATTACCTTTTTTAGAAGTTACTCGGAAGACTTGCACTTTGAAGGAACAAGTTGTAAGCTCGTAAGTTTTACTTTTTATGGAATCTGGAGGTGAGCAGAAGATCGTTCATTCTTCGGTCTGAAGTTTAATGAAGATTATTAGTTCACGAATGAAGGCGGTGGCCGTAGATTTCGCCTCTGAAGAATATTTTAAACATTGCTCTGTTGGAGCTGCGGCATTTCAAAGAAAATACGGATATGGTATGGATTCTCAGATGTTAGTTTCAACGGGACAAACAATTGATAAGAACCGTATTAGTTACTACAAACGGTTCCTAAAAAAAAAGAACGTTGAAACGTATTCGCTTGGAGGGTTGTTAGTTTGAAAAAATAACTTCCAATGTTCGTACAAGAATTTGCAAAGTTTTCGTTTCGTAAAGGGAAGGGGTGAGTCGACTATCGTTCATTTTTTCGATAGGAATCTCGGCGAAGTTCATTAGCTAGCTGATAAAATCAGTTAAAAGTTAGAACTCTTTCCTCCGATTATTTCGAGGAGACAGCAGCAATCGTCTAGAGAAACGGAGAGCCGGCGAAAATCTTAAAACCGCCGGAAGGGCCGTTAGTAACACAGGAAATAGCAGTTTTAACCCCAACAGAGAGGAGGATCGAGTTCCAATCTAGAACCTGGTCTATAGGTTGCACACTTTCTCCACGGATATAGCAATATCGTTGGAATTTCCTATAGAAATCGTACACCCCGGTATAAAGGATACTCGGAATTTTAGAAAATAGTGAGAGAAAACTCGATCGCCCGTGGAGGATCTCCCGTAACAGATAAGAGGAACTGTGTTATCGGAACTATAGAAAAATTGGAAAGAATTTCTTCGATGGCCGTAATTCTGCCGCTCGAATATTGTCACTGGCAATTTCGACATTGGACTGTGTTAACCTTTACAATACGTACCGCATACAATTTTCATGCGGTACATATGGGTTGTGACGCACTCCAACTACCTCAAACAGCTGTCCCGTTTAAACTATTTACTATTTATCTCTTTCGACAATGATTCAGTATTTACATCGACGGAACCGTAGCGTAGTAGAGTACGGTAAGCATGAACATGGTCTTCGTACGTTAAGTTACATATATTATACATGGTTGAATTTGTCATTTCATTAGCTATAATGTTACACTAATCAAAATACATCGTACCATTTAAAAAAACCAAAACGACGATCACCTTGAAATATCGGAAAATATGACCTAGAGAAAAAAACTTCTCTGTCACAATCATAGCCCCACTGAACCAAACATTTTCTCGTATTACTAAAAACAACGGAGATATTTTCGGTAATAGACTTAGGTGTCACCTTGTACACTCTAAATCTCCCCAACCTTCTTCTCCTATACTCCACAGGAGGTTGGTGAGGAGGACCCAGTAGTAGGGAGAGGATCAGAGTCGCCAGATGAGAGTAGGGGGCACGAATTATAGTGAAAAAGTTACCCTCTCTCTGCAGGACCGGCTTAGTCACATGACATTCTGACACACGCACGACAGCGACGAAACGCGTCACGTGAGTGAGCCGCGTGGGGATATAGCATCGTAGAAGGGGAAGGTAGAGTGGGGACGCAAGTCCTAATTTGACGACTCTGGCCGCAAGTTGCTCTGCTTTGGACATTTTGAAATAAGGGTCAACAATGTTTCTCTCACAATTATAACTTACACATAGTAAAAAAGAATAAACACGGACACAAAATGCGAAAAGTCAGTTGTTTTACAAAAAAAATTGATACCTTTTTAAGCTTTTTACATTTTTTAATCATTCTTTCGGGGTTATACTCTGGAAGAGAATTGAAATATTAGCATGTGTATTTTTGTAATTTATATAATAAATTTAACAATTGCGTAATTTAATTGCTCACCTACATTTTGTATTAACCTGTTTAAATTCGCAAACAAGGGGGACCCTAAATAATGTATGTTAAATGAAAATTACATCAATGTCGAAGAATGTATGTACTGTTAATTATTTAAAGAATATTTTTATTATTTTTACCTAATTCGCCAACAAATGTGTTAATGTACGGATCCAGCGTTTTAGATACGTTGTTGCAGTATATGTTTTGATGCATTATTGTTACGGTAAAATTAAATAGTTTACATGTTAAATCTTGTCGATTTATTTATTCAGATAACATTGTTTCTTTCTCTCTCTCTCTCTCTCTCTCTCTCTCTCAATTATTTCCTAGTTGAAAATAGCAACTCATCTTTAACTTAAAAATTCAAGAATAAATATTCGAGTATAATAGGACTTTCTGATACAGACTGCATAGTGTCTACACAATTGAAAAATATATAATAAACGATGAAGGGTTCATTGCTCAGCGAGAACATAAAATGGAAGATATCTAGCTAACTTCCGGTCGACAACACAGCAGCTGCGCAACGCCTCGGCGCAGTTCCTGCGAGTTATCCGTGAAAAATACGGCAGACGATGCTGATCTGAAGTCTTTCGTCTAACTGGCTCCGTCATTCCGAGAAAGTGACTGACGGAAACGCCGAGGTTAAGGAAAATGAAAATTCTCCGAGCCATTTTCTCAACCTGACGGTCTCCGGAAGTGCGAGGGGTGCGGGGGCTTAAGGGATGCGTGGATGCACACTTTTCTCCCAGGCAGAACGTGATTTTCAGAACTGCGACGGCGAGAAGTGTTTTTAAGAAAAAGCTGCGCCGAGAAAGGGGAGGTTATTGCGAGTAAACTTGCGAAATTCTATAATGCGTCTTTGAAATGGCGTCACCGCTCGAGCTGGCGCGAACCCGTCTTTTGTGCCCGTTCCTTTCACGCTACCACACTGCGAGCTTTCTGTCGGATAAGCCATTTAATTCTGGAGCTATATTATTATTATTAATATAGACTCCAACGAAGTCAACCCCAATATGCTCGTCTAATCGACGTTAATTTTTACGAGCTTCATTAATTTGTAATTTAAAATAAATTTTACCGTTAATTTCAATTATTATTATTACATCGAAATCAGTTGGTTGTTGTAATGTCCAAGAACTCACGTAAAAAGAAGAAGAAAGGATCTCATGGATCTTGTTAAAGAAAATTAACGAACACATTTTTAATATGGTATCCCACTGAGAGTAGGCGTACACGCGTTATGTAATAACTAGACTGCGGATCTTTAGGCAAAATAAAAAATGTTTGCATTGATTGCAAGATACAGGAGCCAAATAAAAAATGTTTTCTTCAATTAATTATCTTATTGAACTGAAACTAATACACTCATGTCCTTAAATCATTTTAATATGACCACTGCTTTAAATTGTGCGTATCCATTTTTATCATAAATGCATAAAATCCGCAGTCTAGTAATAAAAAATGGATAACAAAATTCTACCAAATTTTTCATAAATGCACGTCAACACTTCAGGAGATAAATCTACACACCAAAACAAGTACAAAATATCATGTGAACATATGTCCGACACACCGTAGTGTTCGACAGTTACAGTAGAGACCTTCGCGACAGTTACGGAGAGAATACTGTAAACGGACCTTTTCAATCGAACCATGAGCGGATCGTGAGCGGGCCGATAGTGTGTACCAAACTTAATTATGCGTACGTACCATCCGATTTCAACGATTGAGACCGCCACTGACATGATAAAGGAAGAGTTTCAAAATAGTGAGATTTATCAAATATCCAAAAAATCATAAAAATTGGAGAGTTCGTAAGTGTTCTGCAGTTTCACCATTAAGGCCGTCGCGTCGCACACTAGGACGCACCAGCACCGCACCAGCGCAGCGGCAGCGTTTTGCCTTTCTCCTTTGTATTTCAATGGGAGTGCGCACACTTAGTAGCCACAGCACATCACCGGCACGCCTCCGAATCGACTCGACAGAATGGACATTCTCGATAGAGTTGTCAGTTTTCGATAGATGATCGTAACGAGTCGTATCCTCGCATAAAAAAATTGAATTGGTTCGTCAATTTCGTATATTCGTCAAAAAATGACAATATTAATTATACTAATTTTTAAGTTTTAAATATTTATAAAAAAAATTATATTTAAATAACTTGAAGAGACTGCCAATTTTTCGATAGGTGTTATAAAAAGACCATAAATAAGTTTTTATAAAAATTTAATATAATTAAAATAATCATTTATCAAAAGTTCATATTTCATGACAGAGAAGGCGGTAATCGTTGAATTTCACAGAAGTTATACAGATCTGGGAAAAATTTCGAGAAAAAACATTTAAAATACTATGTTTAATAGTATACTTTAATGTGGTTCAAATAAAATACTACTTTAAGTAGAACGAAAAATTTCGGCAAATAAAATATTATTAAAATAAAATAAAATTTAATTTGTAACATATTTTTTAAACAAATTTTTAATTTTTAATCAGTTTAGACGAAAAGATTCGCCATTCAAAGACGCACAAATTGAATTTTGAAATTTTCGTCCAGGCCTAATACTTTCGAAGATATTCAATAAAATGGATTTTTCCACCCAACTTTGAGGCCTACTTCCATCCCCTTAATATGAATGTCGACAACTATAAAAAAAATACGCGTATAATATTTTTTTGAGTTCTATATCGTACCAAAATTTCATTAAAATTGGCGAGTTACGATTATTATTACTAACCTCCCTTGTTAGTCCGTTCGCCTATCCCCATCACTGCCGCGGTTGTCGAGTAGTGCAATAAACACGGCCGGATTGGGTATATCGGTGTGAACCACTACTAATCCAATTACAAAACTTCTTTATTTTTCATTATTTTTTAATGAGACTTTCGCCAATTTATTGGTGGCATTTTTCCGATTAAAATGACACTAAACACGGTATAATTGCAACTGTATTTAGTGGTTTAATTGACGGTATATTGTGAGCCGCGCGGTGCTGAGGCGGCGCTGGTGCGCCCTAGTGTGCGACGGCCTTTAGACTTCCCTATCGTCCACGCTCCCTTCCGGCGCGACTCGACACGCAGCATGTCGACGACCGCTTTGAAATTATGCGAAGAAGCTTCCCTACGTAGCGGAGGTTCAAATGAGCCATTCCGAAGGAGGCCCCGACGGAAGCCGTTCGCAAATGCAATCCCGACGGATGGGAAACTTTCCAATCGAACGGAAAGGTCGCGTCCAGTCCCGGTAAATGTTCTGATTACCACCAGCACAGTGGTGATACTTCGCTCTCACCGGGTCAAACTGTGTCCCCTCTGACACCTCTTTACCTCTCAGATGCTCGTAACATCGATTTTTAAACTTCCAACTAACTCGACTGCGGGGAATATTCTCTTTTACGGTTGCAGCTCCGGGAAAAGGGCAGTATGAGTTCGCGATGGTCTGTTCTGATTTATCGATTAGAATTTACGTGCGTTAGCCTGCGTTGGTGACTTGCGGCCACTTGCGATCTACAGTCAGAGTTGCCAGATCGTACAGTGGTCCAGGCGGACGATCTAGCAGTTCACTTGGTAAAAAATGACTTGTCTCGTATCGATATTTAATGCATCTACATTACTTTCGAAATGTTTGGCAATAGCGAAAATGTAGATATTAATGGGACTTTTCGGAGCTCCTACCCCAATGTGGCGTACTCTTGAAAATCGACGTTAAGGGGCTGTGCGCACCCAACTACCACCACCACCCTTCCCACTCACACATCGATAGATCCGCCTATACGTATACGAAATGCAAGGGTTTACGGCAAAAGAAACTGACGCCTCAATATTGCAATTAGAAGTTCAGACCCGGTCGATTATGTTTCCTAAGAGTTCTGGCCAGGGTCGTTCAGAGCCCAAATTTCATATTTTTACGTTGTTGAAGAGTAATTTGCAATAATCGGCAGCGCTGACTTGTGACAAAAAGTATTCTGCCGATTATTGCAAATTACTCTTCAACAACGTAAAAATATGAAATTTGGACTCTGAACGACCCTGGCCAGAACTCTTAGGAAACATAATCGACCGGGTCTGAACTTGTAATTGCAATATTAAGGCGTCAGTTTCTTTTGCCGTAAACCCTTGCATTTCGTATACGTATATGCGGATCTATGGATGTGTGAGTGGGAAGGGTGGTGGTGGTAGTTGGGTACGCACAGCCCCTTAATGTTCGATACAACATAAACTTACTTGATTCGGAGTTTTATTACAACATAACGTAATCAAGCAAGTTTATGTGTTATTTGAACTTTGATGTCAGTTTTCAAGAGTACGGTTCATTTTTTACCCATGGTTCCTTTGAGAAGTTTGTTCCTCTCGATGAGTAGAACACGATGCAGTCGTAAAAAAATTTGACCTTGAAAAAGTCTGTAAAGGTAATTTTTGCACAAAACTTTTTCAAGGTGTAGAATCACGCTGTAACGGTTTTTACACACAATTTCTTGACAGCCTGTACAGTAAAGGTTAATAAATCTATTGGCTGGTTCAGTTTCGTTCAATTGTCTTCGGCGTGTCTCGGCAGCTTCTTATGTTAATCAAAATTTTGTACAGTCGATGAAATTGATCGCGATGAAAATTGCTCGGAATAACTCTCTGAACGGATTTCAACACCGCCCGAATCGTTTATCGATAACTCTGGAAATCCGTGTGAACGCACCGGTGGAAGATCGGTAACTGCGCGTATGACACGGTTGCTCGCTCTTCGAATTTCCCCTGCGCAATAACTGAAACAGAATGCAAACGCTACCTATCAGCGCCGACTATCTACGTCAGGAAATTAACTCGACTAGTAACCTACATTCAGTGGCTGCTATCAGCGGTATCAATGATGTATCGAGGGTAGCGATATTCACCAAAATGTTCAGCGATGTTACGGACGCGTAGAATTATTACTGGGAACGTGATTTGATTTCCATAATGTTGCTTACATGTTTCAAATTTGTTTCTAAGCTAGAATATCTAAATTAACATTACGTTCTCATGAAAATTCGTTTCGTCCTTCATTAATGTGCGCGATGTAAATACAGAGTGATTTTTAGACAGCAGATTTTATGCATTTATAACAAAAATGAGTATAGGTGTAATTTAAAAAAGTAAACACATTAGAATAATTTAAGAATGCTGTTATACTATTTTCAACCTACTAAATATATTAAGGAAGACAATTTTCTATTGCACTTCAATTTGTTGCAATTCGGGTAGAAAATTTTTATTTTGCATAAAGATTCGCTGTCTAGTGATTTTTCAGGAAAATAAATTGTATGATCAAGTAAGGGAAAATTTCAGAAATAATAAAATATGAACGAACGAATAATCGTTATTTTTATATGCTTGTGTTAACTAACAATTAGACTGCGGAACTTTATGCATTTATAGTTTTTACCCATTTGTAAAATACATACATATTACAAATTGTCGCCGAAAATAGAAACAGTTTCCTAATGTAAAAGGACAAACATTGTCCAAAGGTACCTAAAATAGTTTAACGAACCTTTTGCAAGGATATTTTAGAATCATAGAGATGTTTCCAGTTTTATCTTCAATAAATATTTCTTTTCGATTCTAAAACAGAATTTGTTGTACATATAGCATATTGTATACGTTAATAATTGTAAATATCTTTGTAAATATTGTAAATATCATTGTTACTAATAAAAATATGAAAAAATGTGTCAAATAAAAGTTGTATTGTTCGACGAAGTAAATATAATGCTAAAGAAAAAATTGTTTTCTGAAATCCAATTTTCGAAATTTCAAAGTTGCGAATTTTTTTTTTACGATGATCTTATATTTTATTTGGATATAGTTATAGAACATGGAAAGACAAATTCAACGACATACCGGGTGGGGCAATAACATTTAGCACCTCAGATATCTTCGAAACTATAAGTTTCACAGAAATATTTGCTGAAATAAAATTGCACAGTACGAAGGGGGCCATCCGGTGACAATAATAGTTTTTTTGCAGGTGGAGGTACTTCGGACATTTGAACGTCACCTCCATTTTTTTAAATGGATCGGTATGTTTTTGCTTCCGTATTATGATATAGGATCTTAAAACGAGTTCAACGACCTATTACATAAGGTCATTGAAGGTCATAGAAAGTAGAGAAAGGCGATAATACTTACGGTTTTGGTAATAAATGAAACATACGTTTATAGTAGGTGTTAGAAATGATGACCATCACTGTCAATGCAACATTGGATTCTTTTTACGATTGATTGACTTGCAAGTCTTACAGCGTCAGAACTTATTGACGCACAGGCTACAATAATTCGCTGTTGCATGTCGTAAGGTGTAGTTGGTAAGTACTTCTTTGTACACTTTGTAAGTATTATCGCTTTTCTCTACTTTCTATGACCATCAATAACCTTATGTAATAGGACGTTGAACTCGTTTTAAGATCGTCTATCATAATACGGAAGCAAAACATACCGATCTATTTAAAAAAATGGAGGTGACCTTCAAATGTCCGAAGTACCTCCACCTGCAAAAAAACTATTATTGCCACCGGATGGCCCCCTTCGTACTGTGCAATTTTATTTGAGCAAATATTTCTGTGAACTTATAGTTTCGACGATATCTGAGGTGCTAAAAGTTATTGCCCCACCCGATATACAATAGATATGCATACTTACGATGTACTATAACGGAGAAAATCAAGTTTCAAAAATAAAACATTTTCAAGTTCAATGCGGCCCATTTTCCCGTTGTTCGATCGGTTTAAAATTTTGCATAGATTATTTTTTAGCCAGTGTTAATCCTAGGGGGTGTCCCGAAAAACATTCGAAGGTCGAAAAATAAAGTTCACCCTAATGTTACATGTGTACGAATTTTTGGTTCCCACCCGAACCCTAATTTCCGGGTACCCGGCCACCTCTAGTAATTCTCTAGTTCGTACACATTTTCCGAGCCACTGTACTTTTGTTAGACAGGTTATATCGGACGGTATAGTTCCAACAGAAAAGAGCATTTCCCATTGTCTAGATTTCGTCATTGCGTGTCACTTCATTGGAGAAGGCGCAGGACAGATTAGCAGCTGCGATTAAACTATGAGATCCGAGATTTCCCGACTCTGTTCTCCCGCGGGTATCTCGAAACGAAGAAACGATCTAGCTGCGTCTACCTCCTGAGCGAAACCCGGGGGCTGCAGGTCTACGAGAACTTTCCAAGGTACCTACATCTAAGAGAAAGACGAGGGCGGGGTGGGAGGCGGGGCGTATCTTGTTAATCCTGCTTCGCGAGGAACATCCTTTCGAATCTTGAGCGTCGAGTAATTAGATGTAATCCCGATAACGTCTCCTCCTGGCATGATAAATAGCTGCCGGCTAGATTGTTCGCTCCCACGGTTGCTGGCTGCTGAATGCTAACCGGACCGTCGACAACATTCACTTGATCGTCGTTCCGCGGGTAGACTAAATTCAGGAATGATAATTATCGGCGAGTAAACAATTCGATTATTCCGGCCGGGAAAAGTTGGTATCCAGCCCCCTCAGCGCCCGGCCTGGCCCGACCCGGCCCGGCCCGGTCTGGCGCAGCGCAACGCGGCTTTAAGCGTAAGCGGTTTCCAGCGAAATCCTCAACAAGGACTACCTCTCTGTCTCCAGGCAGACGGTAATTCTTGCTGAAACGGAGCGCCAGGATGAACGAGATAGGGAAAGGGTTGAATTGCCTCGGCGCGCAAATTAGGAGCTGTCCCTGTTTTAGGCCCTTGTTTAATTTGGCTACCCCTTATGTCAGCCACGCTCCGGCAAGATACACACGTTTTGCGACGTTGTTTCCGCTCGTCCTCGTCCTCTCTGTACCCTCGTTGATCCTTCTCTACCTCTGTCGTCCTATAGCTTGGACATTTACCTCTGCTACCATCTTCTATAGTTACGGCTAGTTTTTGCTCCACTGCTTTCCGACATCTTGCACACAGGTTTTATATTGGGGATCTCCCTTTCATTCCTGTGCTCAATCTCGACAAATCGATCCCACCGGTCCGTATTTTATTTTCGGGGCATCGGCTGAAGTGTTTGTCGTTGGACATCGGTATACCTACTTACCCATTGATTCCCGACAAATGAATTCGGACGCAAACGTTTCTCTTCTCGGTCGTTGACCTTTCGATTGTAAGAATGTCTTGCGGAATGTTTGCATTTAGTTCTACTATCAGACTATCAGTGATGGAGAAGTTACGTTCTGTATTAGAGGAAATCGAATCAGTTTTTCTGTATATAAATCAATAAAGACAAGTACTCTGCGGCACGACTAAAACGGTAAGCTATATAGTTTTTTAACCTTTCACAACACTGGATTTCTTAAAATTAAAATTATAAATGCATACGTGTAGATCGATCTATTTACAGTCTGATTTTGGAGAGTTGAGACCGGATGTGCATACTGGCTTATGGACAATAGGACTCAACTCTCGAAAATCAAACTACAGTTATACATATACGTATAATTAGTTAACTGCAATAATTATTATAGAAAGAGACTATCATCGCGAGTGTTTGAAATGGTTTGAGTGTCCCATTAAAAAAAAAATGAAGGTGACCTTGACATCTCTGGGAAAAAAATAACACAAGAACAAATATCTTTGTGCGAGCCCCACTGAACCATTAACTTTATTGATTTTATAGATACGTCAAATGTCTTAAGCTAAAATGGATAAAGATAATTGTTTTTGTGTTATTTTGTTTAGAGATATCAAGGTCACCTTCACTTTTTTAAATGGGGAGATATTTGAGCTGCTAACGTTAGGTGACTCAACCTGTATATTTTTGTCGTATATTCAAAGAATATTAAATTTCAAGTTACGAAGTATTAACCTAAGTTGATCCTAAACTTCATTTTAGTAGAACAACCATATAAGTTAATTAATACCCGGCGAAAACTGCGGTATATCGGACATGTGTAACATTTTTTACTAGTTTGGTGTGTTGATTTTAGGGGTGGGCGGGTACACTCGGTTCGGCTTTTGATGACTCGGGTCGGGTCGGGTCGGGTCGGGAACCCGAAAATCAATGACATCCGGATACCAAAGAATTATAAATTTTCGTATTCCCGATCCAACCCGACCCGAATCCGAAATTTTCGGGTACCCGAGCATCAGTTCGGCTTGTAATGACTCGGGTCGAATCGATATTATAATAAATTTTCAGATCCCCGACCGAACTCGGTCACTACCGGACCCGTCCCGACCCGAACCCGAAATTTTCGGGTACTCGCCCACCCTTAGTAGATTTACTGAAATATTGACATGCATCTACGAAACACCCTGAGTGCATCCTGTTTTATTTCGAACAATTTAGTCGATGGGTAGCCTCGGATTTGAACCAGTCCAATGTAAACGATCATTCTACTATAATTGATTGCGAGCGGGCCGGGCCTCCCGGCGCAATTTCTCAAAGTGAGAGCGGCAAACAGAACCAAGCGAATAGACGCGGATCTAAGGGAACCGCGACATCCCCCTGTCAACAGTTCAGTTTGCCACTTCGGATAATTCCGGAGACTCGTTAGAAGTGTCGCGAGTAGCCAGGAAAGTCGCGAGCGGCAGACTTGCAAGTTCTTGGTCCTGCGGGGCAGCTTTGCAGTTCACGCGACGACGCGACGCGACGCGCGGCTCACGGCTTTGTTCCCACTTCGAGGCACTTACGACTTCGTAAAACCGTCGAACAGAGCTCTGGGAACTGGCCGTGCCGCTCCTGGTGCCTGCAGCCTTGTGCTCCTGTTCAGTGTCGCCAGGTCGAGAAAATCGAGGGGAATACAGGTACCCCCTCTCTGATGGCCAGAGTCGTAATATGTGACATGTTGCGCGTGCGCGACGGGGATTGAGTGGGACGCGTTGCGCGTGGTGCTGGAATGGGATAGTGGAAGGGGAAAAGTAGGGGAGTAAATGAGTCCAGATTTGGACTCAACTGGCGACACTGCTCCTGTTACCGAACGATCAATCCGACCTCACCTCCGCTCCGGCTCCCTCCGTTTCGACCCAGGATTAAAATACACGCGTGTCTCCAGCCAGCGATAATAAACGTTTACGCTCCGACGTGAGATCCATGTTTACTTTCGATTCGCGAGCGAACGCTCGAATTTCTTGCTTCATGATCTCTCTCTCTCTCTCTCTCTCTCTCTCTCTCTCTCTCACACACACACACTCACGAATAACGATCTCGCAGAGAGCGGGAATCGTGCGCGCGACAAATGCTGCCGTAAACATTTTCGAAAAGGGAAGACTGAAAGAAAAGAAAATTGAACTAATCTCTGGAAAGTACACTCTGTTCCTGTGATTGTTCCAATAATGTAATTATCGAGTTACATTATTTTGTATTGCAGAATTAACGGCATATTTTGAAGTTATCATTGCTTTATCATAAATTTTCTAGTCTATGGTCATTTGAAGGCCATACACAGATAGCACAAAGACGTCTGTTTGACGTCTAAAAAACATCTATTCACAGAAAAAAAGTAGATATATGCCGAGCGCCAACCTAGTAAAGCACGTTCACAGTCGAACACCTAACGAGCTGACCCAACCGGGCTGTTGGAAACATGGTTAATACTTTCAGATACATACAATATAATGCGCTGACGCAGTAGAAATACTGGTCAAGTTGATTTCATTTTTTAATTTTTCCTGTGAAACGTTCAAGGTTCATCAGTTTCTAATAGACTTATAGAATGAATAAAACGTAACAATTTCAAGGATAGTTTAGTTTTCGCGCAGAAAACAGAAAAAAATCGGTTTTCCACAAATGAGTAGGTGCAATTTAAAACAGTTGAAATATTAAAAGACTTTAAGAGTATTAATACTAAACCTACCACCACCGCACCGGTCAAATGACCGGTTCCAGATTTTTTATTTCACAATTATTGAAATTATAAAGATGCGTAATTTCGTGGTAAATGATTAAATAAATAAATGTATTTAGTAGCGCAGATATTATAACACGAACTGCACAATGTTCGAATAAATTTAATCTTGATATTTTTGTAAGGCAACATCAGAGTTGGGCAAACTCTAGTCACAATTATGATTATTGACTAATACCTTCATAAGCTTTACAAAATTGACTAATGATTAATGACTAAGTAAATACTTGAGCATGACTATGAGTAATGACTACATAACTATTTGAGCGTGATGACTAATGACTAAATTTTTATTAAGGATAACTATTGACTACTGACTATATTGGCATAACTAATGATTAAATACGCAATCAGAATTTCACTATGACTAATGACTAAAAATGGTTATAAGTTGAAATAAGACATAATATTAACAAAAAAATATCCTATTAGTTTATAAACATATAAAGTACAGATTATGATAAGTTATGCTGACTAGAAAGGAAAAGGCACTTGAATAGGAAAAGTTTTCCACATTTTCTTATTTTATTTTTGTGAAGACAATCATCGCACAATAGTGACTAATGACTAAAGATTGATGACTGATCATTTAAACTAATTAATGGCTAATCATAACCGACAAGCAATTACTAACGATTACTTAGAGTTGTGACTAACTAGTGCCATGTAGTTATGACTAACTAATCAAAAAAATTTAACTAATTTTTTAAAGTTTTGACTAACAATCAATCAGACTATTAGTCATTTTCAATTATTAGTTGATTTTTGCCCAACTCTGGGCAACATATTCATACCGACTGCTTGTAAAGTTCGATAGGATTATAGTATGTTAATATATTATTTTTACTACAATAAAATTATTAGTGAGAAATATAAATTTACATTTAGCTCCTGTGCCTTGCAATTTTGCACAAACATTTTATTTTGCATAAAGATCCGCAGTGTGCTTATAAGGTTGCTAAAAAATAAATATTATTTACGATACTCTTCAAATATCTAAGTTATAACTATGCGAAATAGAATTCTATTTCGCCAGGATTTCTCGATAGCTAGCTCGATATGTAGTAATGGAAAGTTGGATAAACATGTTCACGGTAGTCGTGGGTTCGACTCGTTGTTGCAGTATTCATTTTCAATTAGCCATTGTTTCGCGGACGAAAGTGAAAACGACATGAGCAATTTATCAAATGCTCCAGCGCAATTAGAGGCCGCCGCTGTTTCAATTTCTGCGTACTGTATTTATTCAACTACGCGGTTCCTTTGTTCCATCGGAACAGTTATTGGTCGAATGGTAATTGGAGAACGTGCCGCGGGATTATTTTTCTCGAGATCCCAGAGAGATACGAAGAACCGGCCCGATATTTTTCGCGGACCGCGGGGACACAGGGGGACGAGAGAGAGGAGGCGGCGCGGCGTGGCATGGCAAAGAGAATCGCGCGCAGGTGGGCGTACGGTTAATTGCGGCGCTACTCGCGAATTAGATGCTGCTAATTATAATTCCGCTCCGTGAGCAATTCCGCCGTACCACGATTCAGGGACTAACGACCAAAAACCGCGACGATATCTTGCCAATGGGCTTTTTACTTTCGCCGGAGCCCTTGCTTCTGCAGTTAAACATTTCTTTTAACCTTTCAGCGAAGCCCTTCGAATACTTCTCTTCTTCCTTTACATCGATTATCCGAACCAGTGAATATGAAAGATCTCGAAGAGACAGTCTTTGATGGTTACAAAAAAAAAATAATTTTAACAAATAAGTTTCGTTAACATTAACTGCATACTTATAATTACTACCTAAATATCTCCTTTATTTGTGACGACATACCAAATGTTTTGAATGCAATGGTATCACAAGGTGAGGGCAGAGGTCACTTCACGGTCATATTATTAATATCTCCGAATGCGTTTTTAATGTTAACTAGAATATGCAAGGAAACAAAATATACATACACAATATAAAAATTATCTATGACCTTGAAAATGACCTTGAGAAAAAAAAAACATTCGCGAAGCATTCACCTTGTGATCAGTGGCCATCAATTTTCAAACGATTGAATGATTGATTGAAAATTGACGGCCACTGATCACAAGGTGAATGCTTTGCAAATGTTATTTTCTTCTCAAGGTCATTTTCAAGGTCGTCGATATTGTTTCCTAATGTGCCGAATATGTTAGATAAGAGCCCTTAAACGATTGAAAAACAATTACTAACAATATTAATAAATCCAATGAAATAGTGATACAAAAAACATATGAAAAAATAACATGCAGTTCATCATATGTTTGGGAGCCGTTTCCACGGCCGCGATATTTTACTGAAGCAAATGGGTAACATTTTGATGAAATATTTACAAAACGAAATAAAGGAAGCGCATCGATTATTTTAACGCACTGCCACCGCGCCGTATTCCCACAATATCTTACCGATGCGACGCCGCGACAGCAAGAATTCTTCTTTTTCAACATTTCGTCCCGATTCATCTCCAGTTCGCCCACGCTATCCAGGGCGTCGCACTCTCGAGCACTTCAATTAGATTTCTTGATAACGTGAACGGGCACATGTCCCCGAGACATATACGTGCGTGTGACGATGCATTTCCCTCCAGTTTAATTAAAGCTAAAACGACCCTTTCTTTAATTGGACTTCGAATTATAGTGTGTTAGGCGCACGCGTCCTTGCAAGCTGTTTATTAAAATGTGCCTGGAACAGGACTCCTGGAGCCACGTTTGCATTATACAGAGTGTCCCAAAAATGTATTTCCTTGAAAGGGGTCATTCTTGAGGTCATTTCCAGAAACTTTGCGAAAATTTTCTCCACAGCTTCGTTCAGAAGATATTAACGAAAATCACGGACCAATCAGAGCGTAGGTCCCGCTGAGAGCGACGTTGGCATTGGCCGGGTCGGAGTCCGTTTGCGGTAGCCGCGCTCTGATTGGTCCGAGTTTTTCGTTAATAACTCCGTATAAAGCCGTGGAAGACATTTTCGCAAAGAAAAAGTTACTTGAAATGACCTCAGGAATCACCCCTTTGCAGAAAGAACATTTTCGGACACCCTGTATACGAAACAATTTTCCAATCAACTGCTGTCTCAAACAATAATTAAACGCGTTCTTTTCAAGTTTTTACATATTTCTACTTCCTTGGATATACAGGGTGTTCACGCTAACACTAGTAAGCGTTTTTCTAGCAAATAGTAAACATTTGGAAAAAGAATGAGAGAAGAGAAAATTGTACTGTTTTCTGCAAACAATGCAATGAAGACCCTAATTTCTTTTCATCTGCATTATTTTTTTAGAAATGAAGTTCACCTTCAATTGTTTAAAATGGAATATACTATATTTTTTTACATCATATGAAAGCGTATGTCAAGAAAAATTCGTTTGTATACGACACAATGACCTTCAAGGTCACACAAGGCCAGAAATGGAAGAAATCAGTGTGCCACTGTGTTTACAAGTACCCTTGTCAATCGATGTTCAAAATGGTGTCCACTAACAGCAATACGTGAACGGTTAAGAAATAACTTTTTGATCTATTCAGATTCAGAAAAAAATATTTGATTTGATTAGTCTGCGGATCTTTATGCATTTATGGCTTCTGAAAATGTTCAAAAACTACTAGAACATAACATTTGACAGAATTTAGTACGATTTTGATTTATTTCAGATCTGCAGAGGCTATTAACACCGAAAATAATATTTTATGTGATTCCACTTCCTTAAAATCTAGAAAATTTGCAAATAGCATAAACATACAGAGTATCTCCATACGGTATCTCCTAAAAGATGGATATAAAAAACTTGTAGCTTTACGTATAAAAAACTGAATGTGGCCTTGATAATTCTGAGGAGAAAGGGGTTGACAAAGAATTCATTCGACATAATGACCTTCAAGGTCACACAGGGTCAGAAATGGAAGAAATGCTTTGTGCTACTGTGTCTACAAGTATTATTTATTGACGAGTGTACCTGCAATAAATGCATAGAAATTGGCCGTCTACTGAAGACGCTTAATTAATTGATACTTTCGCTGGAAAAGTATCTATTTCTCTTCCTATTAGCAGGAAAACAATATTTATAATTGTAGGAAGGAAAATTCTTGCATTTGCAGGTCTTAAAAAAGACTCTCGTTTCGTTTAATAACGGAGCACCGCGCTGCGCAGCGCCGCGTCGCGCCGCGGGCAAAAAAGAAATTATAAAACGGGCATTTCGAGTGCTGGGCCGGAAGTACTGCTCGAAACACCGTCGGTTAATTAAAGAGAGCCACCAGCTATTTTCATTTCCCGGCGAAGCAACAAAGCCCGGTCACCTAAACCTCTTTCCATTAACTTTTTCACTTGGGACACGACGTTGCGTCGGGTCCCGTCGTCTTAGCGGATCCACCGAAGAGTCGGCTGAAATCAGCTTACAAGTTGAACCAAGTTTATTGTACCCGGTGTCCTGTGAGTTCCGCGAGCAAATAATTGATCAACCTTTTCGCTGACCGTCGTGATCGACCGGTAACAAAGCCGCGTGAGAAATCATACGGTAATCTTCTTGGACCGGGAGAGATCGATTTCTTGATAAAAACGAACTCCGGCGGGGACAATAGGTCAGCGAAAAACCCTATCAGGGTCTTGCTACGAAGTCTCTTTTCTTCGTCTTGGTTGCCTAGCTACTCTGTGTTTGTTTTTCGCTGTCGGTTTTCTCTCTCTCTCTCTCTCTCTCTCTCTCTCTCTCTCTCTCTCTCTCTCTCTCTCCCTCTCCCTCTCTCTATCTCTATCTCTATCTCTCCCTCTCCCCCTCTCCCCCCCCCTCTCTCCCCCTCTCCCCCTCTCTCTCTCTCTCTCTCTCTCTCTCTCTCTCTCTCTCTCTCTCTCTCTGTCTATCCCCTGTGTTTGCAGAAATTCTAGTTCGCTGCGGTTCTCGCGGTCCGGGCTTTGCATACTGCGACGTTCAAGGAACAAACGGACGGCAATGGTGGCGACGCGTAGTCTCTACCCGGCCGCCATATTGGGGTAAATAGCCAGTTCCTTGATCACTAGGATGCGCTCAGCTTTATGCAATTACCGTAATTCGCACGCTTATGAATAATTCGCCTGGCCAGTCTACGTTTCTCAGGTCTGATACCGTTGTACCATTTTATTTCGATCTCGACCCAGTTTTCGGATCCATTTAGCTCGGGAGAACTACTTCCGCGAGTTTTATCGACGAATCATTAAAGATTAAATGTATATTCTTGCGGTGAAACGGCAATTCAGTCTGGTAAATGGGAAATCAATAAATCATTGTTCGCTTATAACTGTCGAGCATTTCAATCGGTTTACAAATAATATTTCCGCGGAAGAACGGCGCGCTGGTAAAAGCTGAGGAAAAGTCCGTCCTTTCAAGAAACAAAGTCCACAGGTTTCCTCAATAAAATCGTTCTTTTATGGGCCCGCTTGATTCCATTCTTGTCGGCGCGGCGCGGCGGAACGAAAAGCTCCTATTAAATAAACTCGCCGCTCCTAAATAATACAACAGAAACTCGTGACTGGCCTCGTTCAATGATCGCGATCTCTAATTCATGGTCCAAATCATTTGATTCCACGTTCACACGCTATTGTTTTCCAATTGAAGCGCGCTAAAAGTCACGTTTAGTTTCGACTCCGAATTCTTTCCATTATTTCGGAATTTTCGGATACTCATTTTAATATTTATGAACCAGTACACATACAGGGTGGATCACGAAGCGTGATCAGCTTAGATTATTCTGCTGCTAGCCGTTCGGTTGAAAATTTTTTAGCTGAAATTACATGGTTCGAGGAGAGCTTTATGGTGATTATACCTTTGTCAACCCATTTTTTCCAAAGTTATCAAGGTCACCTTCAGTTTTTCATAGGTGAACCTACAATTTTTTTACATTCATCTTTTAGGGGATGCCGAGACGAATTCGGCAAGCACCATAAAAGTATTTTTTCTTCTGAAATATTTAAAAAATATCAGTTGCGTGAATTGGATCGATGCTCAAAATGGCGTCCTCTAGCAATACACTCGCGTAAACGGTTAAGAAATGACTTTTTTTATCTTTTCAGATTCAGAGAAAACTATTTGTTATGATGCTTGCCGAATTCGTCTCGGTATGCCCTAAAAGATGGATGTAAAAAAATTATAGGTTAACCTACAAAAAACCTGAAGATTGATAACTCTGGAAGAAAAGGGTTGACAAAAAATTTGATATAGCATTTTAAAGCTGTCTTTGAACCATGTTATTTTAGCTAAAAAGAACTTCCGATGACACTACTAACAGAACAATAATCTAAGCTGATCACACTTCCTGACCCACCCTGTATATGGAGATTAAACAACGTTTTAGACGTTCCATTTTTTTTCTATTTATCACATGTTTCCTGGAATGTGAAAAGTAAATGTACAGGTTGCGTCACCACATAGTACCACTTCTATTTACGTGAGTATTATTATTTGTAGTACACATGATGTAAATTATTATAAATGATCGTCACATTGAACCTCTCATATCTCGCAAACAAAAGATTTTTTCACATAAGGGGATTAACACTTTCTTGTAAAGAAAAAATGTTTCCATTTAAAGAAAAGTGAATGACCTTCATATGTCCTCTAAGCCATTATATGTATGTTCTCTCGATACCATTCAACCCTACGTGAATCATTTTCCGCTACGAATAATAATAGTCATGTAAATCGAAGTGACACTATGTGGTGACTCAGCCTGTATAGTAAGTAAGTAAATCTAAAAGTTTATTCCTTGGCTATATTTTTTTAATCGAACCGCGCCGAAATTAACGTTCAGGTCAAGGGAAAAGTTCATCTACAACAACCTCGTTTTAATATATTGGATAGATAGTCATAAAACTTTTTTAATTCCGAACATTTTCCATTATTTTGTAATTTTCAAGTACCAGTTTTAATATTTATAAAATACCATGTAACTTTAATGGATAAAGAGTGATTGACGTAACCTCCGAGAATATTAGCAACCACTATGGTACCAGACAAACATCGCTTTATAGATTGCTTTCATTTCCATTTATCACTTGTGCTTGGGAAAAGTTGGGAAATTCAGCTCTGCATTACCGGCGGACTCAATGAACTAATACAGTTAAGAAATACCATCATAATAAGTGAAAATACACGTTTTGTGATATTCTTCCTCCGCTCATTGGACGATGTCTAATAAGTACATATCAATATGGCGGCGCCCTTACCTCTCAAAAATGTTGAATATTGTTCAACTTTAGACACGCATAACTTTTGAACCAGTGTGTTCCTAACGTTAGAAGTTGGTTTTTTGGTATTTTCTCGTCAAAATCTACGAGATTATATAAAAGAAAGTTGAAAATTTTTGGTTCCTTAAAGTGAAGTTCAGCCGACACATTGTTTTAATATGATTAATAATTTCTGAAATATTCTAATTATTTCCAATGGGACACCCTGTATAATTTGCAAGTCTGAAGACTCTTATAAGTCAAAAGATTATATCTGTAATATAATTATCAATGATTTCAACGCATCGACAAATAAACATAAATCATTCCCGGTGTAATGATTGTGATTTATAGGTAACCCAAGGACATCACGGAGTATTATATTATTTTATAGAAATTGCATTCAGTAATAGGAAAACGCGTTAATATTCATTGCTTCTAATTTATCATCGTCACGATCCCCATGCACTCGGTTTGCTCTCGAAACACGATCGATATTCGACCGAAGCGATGCCTCTGCGAACGAAGACACTGACTGCAGTTCTTTTATCGCGCGCGAATGAAAGGCAAATGCGCGAAGCGAATATATGTACATATGTATGTATACTAGATCTGATTCACCCCTGAAAAAGTTCTAGGCAAACGGGTTTCGGTAATATGTGTGTCCTTTTCACGGAGAGCGCGCGGTCACGGTCGGGGAGGAAAAATAAATAATCCTAATTGCAGTTGAACGGTCTGGCCATGATGAGGAAGAGAAAGAAAATAAGAGCGACGCGACACACCGGGGCCCGTCTCTGTGTCGAGACAATGGCCGTCTACCGCATGTGTTCCCAGCTCCAAACTTTTTCTCCTCGCCGACCATTTTCGCCCAGATTTTCAACGGCTTCGCCGCCGCGTTTATAATTTCCCTAATTATTTATTCACGGCGCAAAGTAACGGGTTGTATCGTCGATATTTCTCGTCGAACCTCTGCTTCCGCCGACAAAAAACCCCGGGCTTATGGCTATTCGTGCAGCTCCTGAGGGCTGCATTCAACCTCGCACCATGCTCTCCGTACAGGATTTAGAAAGCCGCACGGTTCGTTACGATTCCCTCTCGCCGCAAAAACAACGTCGATTCCCGGGTAATTAAAGCATCGTCACTCTCCGAATATTTATTATACAACACGTTCACTGTCCACTATAAGAAACCTAGTCGCCATTGGTGCCAACCAAAGGTGGGTAATGAATATTTCAAATACTATTTAAGGTTGAACTTCACTTTCTGGTACCAAAAATTTTACACTTTCTTTATACAATACTGTAGATTTTGACGAGAAATCTCCAAAAATGAAAGTTTCAAAGCGCGGAGTTCACTTGTTCAAAAGTTACACGCGTGTAAATAAAAGATATACGCGTTTATATTGAATTCTATAAAAAAAGTGCAAAATGTTTGGTCCTAAAAGGAGAAGTATATAGCCCTAGGGTTATTCCATGCCAAATCGATCACATTTTGACGTCACCATCGTCGATTTTGTTCTGAATAAAATGTTGTAGTCCATGTGAAATTAGGGGGGTGGGGAGGATCGTGTCATCATTTTGCCCGTTTAGAATTTGTTTAGAAATTACAGGCCATCGAAGTTTGCAATTTTTGCCCATTTTGGCGAAAACGGGCATCACTTACGAATTTTTAACTCAGGAACTGTTTGTCCGATGGAGCTACATTTCGTTTGTTTTATTCAGAAAGGATTGGGCTACTACAAAATAATTTTTTCAATCTGAATAATTACCTTGACCACAGAGCCGGAACTAGCCGCTTCGGCGCCTGTGGCAACAACCTAGCATGCGCCCCTACCATTTATATGTAGTATAATGGGAAAATATATTGAACTCAAATATTTTTCCATATCGTATAATTATTACAAATGAATGAAACATACATAAAAAAGCCTTTACAAAATTTTTGGTAATAGATTATTCATATCAAAACTTTTCTAGACTTCGCTTCCGCAAATAGGTTGATTATTTCATCGTAATTGAGGCGGGTTGCTATTTCTTTCTCAATTGACAAAATAGACATATTCGCCAAATGTTCTTGAGCCAAAGAGGAGCGCAGATATGATTTAATAAGCTTCAGCTTGCTGAAGGAACGTTCGCATGTAGCCGTCGTCACAGGCATGCACAAGAATATTCTCAAAGCTGTGATTATATTAGGATATACATTTTCAAGCGATAATTCGTATATTTTCTCCAATACTTGGAAATGGTTCATACTCTTGTCCTTGAGGTCGTTCATTAATGTCGTGGCTTGGAATTTGAAACTCTCAATTTCTAATGAAAATTCATACGGATCCAGTTCATTTGGATATTTGAGAGCAAGATCGGCTGTCATTTTGGTGAGCTGAGTAACATCGGTGTCAAGAATCGCTTGGCCGCTCAGAAATGCGAAATCATCGGCAACTTCATTCAGAGCGACGAATCGGGTATTAATTTGGGTAATCATCGAGTCAATAACTTGTGTAAGTTCTACTTTAAATTGAGTTTGGGCACTTATATGTTGAGAATCATCTTTCGCCTTTTCTCCTGCCATCATCTTCTTTTTCCGTTTTCGAGTGTCTTGAAAGTCTGGTGTTACTTCTAATTCTTCAGCTGTCACAGCAGATGATTGTAAAATTGTTGGGAAGAAAGTTTCTCTGTATATTGTCAATTGTGACAGCAAACCTTTAATCATTCCTGTGGCTCGAGCAATATCGAGGTTTTTGTCTTGCTGATTCGGTCTAGGTTGATTCGGTTGATTTTTGACAGGAGCGAATCCCAAAACTTTAGTCGACCTATAAACTCAAAGGTTTGTATCGATTTTAAAATAGACTTACCTTGTACTATTGTGTCCCCTGTATTCTGATCAGACTCTGTCATTTTTTTAAGCATGTTTACGATTGTTGGCAGTTGGGAGTTCATTGCATGCACGGCATTTGCTTTTGACGACCATCGCGTGTCACAAGACCCCTTTAACGTGGTTTTTAGTTCGGTTTGCAGTAATTTCCAGCGAGCAGCTGAGCCAACAAAAAAATTATAAGTTTGTTGGATAATACCAAAAAAAGTTTGCATTTGTGGTATTATATTCGCAGCATTAACACCGATCAAATTTAAACTATGTGCAGTGCATGGTATGAATCGTGCATTCTCATTCAAGGCTATTATTCGTGCCTGCACACCTTTATACTTGCTCGCCATATTAGCTCCGTTATCGTAAGACTGACCTCGTACATTTGCAATTTCCAAGCCATCTTCTGCTAGTTTTTCAAGAATTTCTCTCGAAAGATCTTCTCCGGTTTTTGCTTCAGTGTTAATGAAAGTGATGAAGCTTTCTTCAATTTTACATTTCTTATTTGAATCAATGTGAACGTACCGAATTATCTGAACCATCTGTTCTTTATGAGATATGTCGGTCGTACAATCGAAGAGGATTGAAAAATATTTACCTTTCTTTATATTTTGAATAATGTGCGATTGAACTTGTTTGGCAGCCAAATCAATCAATTCGTTTCGTATTTTTGGTGAAAAATAAGAGATTGCACCTTTATTGTGACTGTCAATATGTTTTTTGATAGTACTGTCGTAATGGCTAATCAATTCGATCGTGTTCAGAAATTTTCCACAGTCTGGTCGTCCAATGATTTCAGATGTCCCTCTAAGGGCTTCATTGTTTTTGACGCAGTGCAAAATTGCATCGAGTATTACTTTCAATACATGTCTCCACTTTCCCTTTTCTTTTTCGAGTTGTTCGAGTAAATGGTCATCTACGAAGCCGCCACATTTCAACTTCTTCTCAAACTTCTTCATTTTTATATAATTTGCTCTGTGAGATATAGAGCTTTCATGTCTTGATAAATAGGGGTTAAGATGTTGCCAGTCATTAAAACCATTCAACCAAATGCTGCTTCTGTCATCGTTGAACAGTGTGCACGGGAAACAAAACAGAGAGTCAAGCTGTTTACAGTAGATCAACCAGTTCCTGTGTACTTGTTCTCCATTTGTCATTGTTCTCGTGAACCACTTTTTCTCAAAACGTCTATTGTTAGTTAACGGGTACATGACAACATCGTCGCCATTAATAGGACCGTGCTCAATACATATATAGTTTGATAGTGTCCTTATTAACTGTCCACGATTTAGGATTATTGAAATCAACATCAATCGAATTTTCTACTACGCAATCATGTTCTAATCTTTGTTGATTTGCGGAATTATTCTCAGTAGGTATTCCGTTTGAGCTGTTGGATTTGTTACGTTCCGAACAAATTACTTATATTTTATCTCTTTTTCCATCGGCCGTGCTGCGGTTTGATAATGCGTTAGCATTGTGGGAATTCCCTAATCAAACCCAGAACGGTCTTTGATGTCATAAAATTAGAATCATTCCTTTCTCGGTATCGCGATTGTTACACCCTATATAACGCATACCTTCCTTGGAATCAACATCGTCCCAACCACGGGAAATCGGTAAATTCAAAGTCAATACCGGGCATTGTCACGAGTTGCGAAGACACGCCAGTCAAATACCGCGTGCGCAAAAACCATATGTACCGATCATCGAGGAAGGGACAAAGTCCGTTCAGACGTTGTTGTGCGGAGCGCGATAGCAACGCTTAGCGTTGCGGGGTCACCCTAGCTATACGTGCCGTACATCATACAGGACAGGTACCTTTCCTCCATAACCGAAAACCGACGCGTAGCTGTGTAAATAAGGACATACCAAAGTCGCGCCGTACCAAACGGTTAGATACATCTAAAAAAACCGTAGACTATGGAAAGAGACAAAGAAAGCACGCGCCGCGACAAAGAGAACATTGTCGCGCTCCGAATTCGGTTATCTGATTGGTCCGCGCGCACCGCGTAGCGGGGACGGCTCTCGCGACCGGCAAGCACGTCTGCCGAAAAATCGCGAACCGCGATCACTCTTCGACGTATAATCGCGAGGTGCGTGTCGTCTAGTCCGTAAGGCTATTAGAGCGGGAGTTGTCGCGTATATTAATATATTTAGACAAAGGACTCGGCCTTTCGTTAACTCGTATCGTCTTTTCGTTCTCATTATCAGAAGATTTATTCTTATTTCTTTCTCTCTGTTCTAACTTAATATAAATACCTTATCCGCGTTCACATCACGAATATTAACGCCGTCTTAACACCGATATCACCGTGTAGACTGTAGGCTAATCGTGCGTGCGTGTGCGTTCTTTCTCTCTGTTCCAGATACCGAGATACAGAAGTAGTATAGACAAAGAAAGCGAAATAACCCGATATACTATACGTATAAATATATATATATATATATATATATATATTACGCATATCGAATAGAGAATAGATTCTCTAGGGTAAGTTGTTTTCCGTTCGACTCTTCTCACCATTTTCCACATGTATGTAATTTCATTGTCGTGGCAGAATAAAATCCAATAGTTCGTTCCGAACTGTGGGGCTTCCCTTATTGGATATTATCCTGCGAGTATTAACATTAAATTATTGTTTAAACCACGTATATATATATATATATATATACATTCATCGATAGTGCGAACCATCGAGCACGTGTTAAATACAAATCAGTAGGGCATAGCCATCTTTTCTTTATTTTGTGTTAAACATACGAATACTGTATCATTCTTCGAGATCAAGAATATATGTGTTTAATTTCTATTATATACTCGAAAGCATATTATTTTGTTCTTGAGATCCGTAACCTTTCCAGTCAATAGCGTTGTATAAGAATTCCTTCAATATTTATTTCGTTCCGCCTGTGGAATCCACCCGTAACGCAAGGGCGTAATTGCTCAATAACGTTACGCGGTAGGCGCGTAACAGATTCTACGTTTTATACAATATTTTCAGGCAGATTGAGTTCTATATTTAGTTTGTTATTTGTGTTTTCCGATGTCGATGGTAGTTCTCTTGGGAAGAATTGCTCTATATTACCGCTGTTTTTTACAGCTGCAGCCTTTTTCGCCTCGCGGATCTGTTTGAACTGAGCACCTGATAATTTCTTATTTGGTGGCATTCCTATAAACAACTACATATATACAAAGGAATGTTGTTTGATTTCAGCGTGAATTTTGAACAATTTTGCTCGAACCAGTCAATATACTCACTTGAAACTTTCTTCTATTGAGGAGTGAAGCACCTATCGGCAAAGAATCGGAACGGTGATGTTGATTGTTATAAATTTCCGTATGTCAGACTAACAATAAGTATTATGTGAATTCACACTATATTCCTGCGTCGCCGATGCTCCGGGCAGTCGTCGTCCGCGTGGCGACTGCGGTATCGTGCAAATCATCTTTTGTTTTCTTTCTCGCGCTGTTACGCGCTTGTTCGCGTTTCCCTGCGTCGCGTCGCCACTGCTCCGTCCAGTCGTCGTCCGCGTGACGGCTGCGGTATCGTGCAAATCATCTTTTGTTTTCTTTCTCGCGCCCTTACGCGTTACGCGCTCGTTCGCGTTTTCCCGCCGAACGACCAACCGAAGACCAGCGCGCGGCGCTACGGGTTTCTTGGGCTTGGGCGTTAGGACGGGAGCCGGGCTCGGCGCGCGGGCGGCGCGTAGCCTCGGAATCTCGGAAGCTCGGGACCCAATAAAAATTCGCGCCTTTCCGGTACATGTAAATAAAAAATTTGGCATAGCGCCCCCACGAGACCTGCGTGCGTTGCGCCCCTATGACCGTTGCGCCCGTGGCAGGTGCCACCTTCGCCACGCCCTAGTTCCGGCTCTGCTTGACAATGTCGAGAAATGTAAACAAATTCTTCTTTTGCGTTTTTTTCGATGATGGACCAGTGTGAATTTTGGAAAATCGAGATCGACTGGATTAACGTAGCCTTTAATAGTAAACAAGAAACTAATATGAACGAAATTTAAAAAATCAACTTTAAAAAAAATTTATTTTGCCCATTAACTAGTAAATTAATCCTTCTAATAACTCAAAAAAATTCGAGCCGTTCGCATTTTAAATCTAAGTTCTAAGTACATACAGTATAGATATAAATTGCGTGTTTATTTTTACATCCTAAAATACGAACGAAGTTAAACGATTTGAAAGCTAACTGGAGAACATACGAATATACAGGGTGTCCCAAAAGTACTTCAACTCCGGGAAATGGGAGGTTCCTGAGGTCATTTCAAGCGCCATTTTCCTTTTGCAAAATGTTGTCCGCGGCTTTGTTTAGGAGTTATTAACGAAAAACACGGACCAATCAGAGCGCGAGCTCGACGCTCGCTGGCACGTTCAGCGCGGCGAGCCGGCAGGCGGTTGGCTGAACATGCCAACGAGCGTCGAACTCGCGCTCTGATTGGTCCGTGTTTTTCGTTAATAACTCCTAAACAAAGCCGCGGACAACATTTTGCAAAAGGAAAATGGCGCTTGAAATGGCCTCAGGAACCTCCCATTTCCCGGAGTTGACGTACTTTTGGGACACCCTGTATAAAAATAAGCGTGGTAAAAAACTTTAAATTGTCTCCTCTTCATAGAAAAACATTGAATGATTTTGTGCCAGTGTAACCATGCGACACCAGAAACATAATCGATACCCCCACGATATGTCGATAAGAACAGGTAACCGATAGACCAGTCATGGGCATGGTAGGGGCCCATGAATTGCCTGCTTCTCCCACCAACCTAGTCGGCTATGGAGGGACGTATGAGGGGGAAAACGAAGGCACGAGGCACCGCTGCGCAGCGGAGGTGCGCGCTGCACGAAAGAGTGGTTGGTGGGGGATGCTCCGCGGATCCTTCTTGACTGTGGCAGTCAAAAATGCCCATCACTGCGATAGACAATACACCTGACAATGAGATATAAACGATACTCCCGATCGATACCCCCCACGATGCGCCGATAAGAACAGATATGAGGGGCCCAATGAGCCACTGTAACTAAGCAAATAAAATCAGTCTACTATTGTCTTTAGCCACGTGCACTTCTTAACCCGCTCCACCTCGACTCATTCAGTTTACCTCTTAGTATAAGAGCCATAAGCTTTTGTTTTACTCATTTCGCGCCGAAGTACGAGTGTGAACACCTTTCGTATATACATATTAGTCTTTTTCTCCCCGATTCTGCCGCGTGACTACGTCATCAACTCGGTCTGTCCTTTTCTACTCTCTCTCCATCTCTCCATCTCTCCATCTCTCTCTCCCTCTCCCTCGAGAGCACGACACGAAAGCGATATTTGTCGACTACGAATTTTGAATGCGGGGTGACCTGAGCCCTGACACAGTTTCCCCGAGATATTTTCCTTGCACTCGAGCGCGAAGCTTGGCCGCATTAATCATCCTAATGCGATGATTCGATTTCCTTTTCCCCATCGGTCGGACAACCAGCATGACAGCCCGGACGATGGGATGCTGGTTCGAAAGAGACACCTGTAGCGATATTCACTGCATCATCGTTTCGGTTACTGCTGCGTCAATCGTTCGATTGACATGCTTCGTCTCGCCCGCTGCGGACGATGAGGGTGAGCCCCATGGGTCACCATGGTTAACCGTATACTTAACCCCCGCGCTACAGTGTCACAGAGACACTCGAATTGAGTGGTTCCCCGTCGTCTTTCCACGTTGCGGTTGGAGCAAATGTTTTCCGGGACTGCGACAGGCCCACATGCATTAATGCCCCGCGCCGGAAGTAGATCGATCCTATTTAGAGGGAGCAAAGTGAATGACAGGCGTCGGTGTCAACTGGAATCGACGCGATGATCGTGTCTGTGATCTTATTGTTAGAGGCATTACCATTTCATTGCAGTATTAATCCTTTGACCGCGAATCTTTTCACCAGAAAACATGAAAAAGGGTTCTCGTTCTTTTCAACCCTTAAGGGGGTCATCCCATGTGGCAGATCCAAAAAATCGAAAAATTTTTTTTTGCACAAATTGCTTTTGTAACATTCCTAGAATATGCAGGTAAAAGGATATTTCGATATTCGAAGTCGTTCGACTGTTATAAATGTAGAACGGAGCATCTGTTTACCTCATTACGATTAAAGTATTAGTAAATAACCACTGAAATATCAATCAGCTGGACATTAATTTGTGCTGGAGAAAAGTGCATTCGGATCAACGTGCACTTCGGAGCATCGAGCCAAGACAATTTCTAAACACATAGCAGACTAATGGTGAGTTTAAATTTTCTTTGTGTAAATCGTACTTGAATCTTTAACCGCGTTTTTGTAAAACTGCTTGAAAAGGACTTTGATTACCCGATCTTGCTCGAAGTGACTCGCGACGTGGTACGAATTGTACTACGTTCTGTTCACTTGAAACACCCGTTTAATAGAAGCGTCCATGTCCCTTACAGGACCAAAATCGGCCCAAACGATAGTGGGGTCACGTACTACTTCCGATTAGATTTTGGTTCTTGGAATTTATGCAATTCGTTGCATCGTCAAAAGAGCCCTAGTTTTAATGAATAGGCCCTCTGTTCCGGCACATACCTCCGGTAAGGTCAAGAGTCACCAACAGAAAAGTCTCCGCACGTAACATCTGCTATAGTTTTATTTTTAAGCTGAAAAAGACGAAAAAAAATGTCGAAACTTGGAACTTAACGTTTAAAACCGTGCCAAAAATTCAATTTTCGATATTTTTATATTATTTTGGTACCGGCGATAGCAGGTCTACAAATTAAAATGCCGTCTGATTTTTAGATATCAGATGATTGAAACCTTCGGAATCATGGTCGCTATCAACCTACTTTTTTTTACACATGAGTGTCTTCCGAACGGTGTATAGTCGATCGAACTCGTTATTTTGGTTTGAAAAAATTCTGAGAGATTGTTAAAACGTCATTAAATGTGTGGTAAAAATTTCAAGATTGTATGTTTTAAGGGTCCTTAAAAAAAAATTCCTAAAGAAAGCAAGAAAAATTAGCTCTCACATGGGAGACCCCCTTAACTTAGCTGATGCAAAGAGTGACCCAAAAATTCGCCATTTTTTGGATCCCCTGATATTGGAACTTGTTTTTTTAATCGATGCAAATTTAGAAATTGTGTTAGTGTCTGACAATGAGATATCAGAGATTAAAGTTGTTATTATTATTAATGAAACTAATGTATGATGAATAATGAATTATTACTAATGAAATTTAGTAGCTTTTTTTAGTTTTTAGGTATTGTTATAAATATATTACATATATCTCTATCTACATATATATCATTTCGATAGAGACGTATTCGTGAAATTTGAATATTAGTATAATATTAAATATAATTTAATCGAGTCATTGCATTTTTAAAGTACATTTTGAAGGTCTAGTTAAAGATTAACACAAGTTCCGATGGGAATAGATGAAGACAAGTTTTTTGAAGTGAAAGTTTGTGTTCGATTAAAAACTACAAAATGTAGAAATACAATTTTTTCCGCTACAGTAACCTTGCTAGAAATAAATGGTACCCTCGCATAAGCGTATACCTATAATAAGAGCATGCGGAAATATCCACGTCGGTATAATTGACGTGCTCAATTGCTGATGACAGTTGGTGCACCTAATGCAAGGGATGTTTAATAACAATATATTACGCTCACGGATGTTGCATTGTCTGTTGTTAGTTTTTCATGTACACTTTAAACCATCTCTGTCCAACTTACGATCCCCACCATCAATCAGTCCGTTCCCCCAATACTTGAACCTTAAAGGGGTGAAATCAGAAGAAATTCTTTTTCGTGAAATATCTCAGGAACTACAAATGATATTAAAAACAAGTTGAAACAAAAGTTGCATGGTATTATTGTGTCGACCAAACTGTGTAAAAAAATTTTATGGACGCATTTTTAAATTTTTTTTTGAGAAATGAAGATTATTTCGATAACATCTCGTTAACTATTAGGTTCAGCACATATGAAGGTCAATACATTTTCATACAGAATTCGATACTCTATCGATTCATGATACACAAGGTAGGTCTTTCCATTGAAAAAAATCAAGGTGACCTTGAAATCTACGAAGCTTCTGCGCGCACATAAAAACTGTTTACATCACAATATTTCTCCCTCTATACCATGCAACTTTGGTATAAATCATTTGTTCATATTATTACAAGCAACGGAAATATTCAAGGTGGACAAAGTTATTGGCCCACTCTGCTATGTATGCACATATGTATACATGTTTGACCATCGGAATAAAGAAATTGTTGCCATCAGTGTAAAATTTCTTGTTCTATCAGATTACGAATAATAAAGTAGAGGTGGAGAGAAAAAGAAAAGAAGTTATGTAGCAATGAGTTAATAGCAGATTTCTTCCGTATAATATTGAATAGTTACGGAAAGAGCGTGTTTGCGTAACATTAATCGGGCCGCGACTCGACGCCGTGGAATCGTAGCTAAACTTATTTAACGAGAGGCCAGACACGTACGTTTCCCGGTCCTGTCCAAATTTGCATAGTTAACAGTACAATATTTAACTACGTAACTGCGGTGACATCGGCGACGCTTGATTAACGTGATTACAAAGTAACGTCGCCGCTCACCACTTCAATCAATTCAATATAATGTATAAATATATGTTCCCCCGTTACATAAACACAACTCCGAGCTACTAATTAATGTAACTATTCTCTACCGCGGTACTTAATCGTATCTCACTTAATACGTTCTTACAGTACTCTTCCTAAAATAAAAGGAGCTTTAAGTGATGACAAAATTTTATATTTTGCTTTCATTAAATAAATGATTTGAACCGAAACTCTTTGACTCCCAGTTTTTCTTAGAATTATTAAATGCTTGCGGAAAATGATGTACAAATGTGAGTGTGTGCGTGCGCACGTCCATCTTGCTAAGCCGTTAAAAGCTCTTTCCAGGATTACGAACGAAAGTGAAGATTACTATAACATAATTTCTCAACCACAGTTGACCGCCATTAATACTTTGAGTGATGCTTTACCCGTATCTTTCGGTCTGAAACTGAAAATTAATGCACATACATTTGCATATGAATTGTTATATAAATTCGTTCGGTTGCAAATATGAATATGTTCTAATTTTAACGATTTAGTTATGCCGCATTGCAAATATACAGGGTGTTAAAAAATGTTTGGTCTTGGCTGCCATAGGCGTAATCTATGTACATATGTATACGGATCGATGAAGATCTGTAAAAAAAGGTGTCGCAAAATTGTCGACCTAGAATTTCAAGGTCAAATATATTTTTTTAAAACATATAAACTAAAAAAAAAATCATTGTCGTAGACCCTCTGGTTCCCGAGACCTTAGCAAAAATAGGGTTTTCACCCCCAACTCTGAGGGCTATTTCCATCCCCTAGATATGGATCATTGCAGATAAAAAGAAATCACGTGTCAAATATTTGTCAACAAACTATATATTCTGTATAAATTTCATTAAGCGTTACATAAGCATTGTCGTGGCAAAAACTTCAAAAGAAGAAGGGAGGCTAGCAATTTTCTTATTTCGAAATAAACAGCCTCGTCTTACATCAGTATAAAACTGTACATGTTGACGGTAGCTCGACTCCGGCATAGCATACGGAGGGTTAAATAAATTATGGCAGGTGATCCAACGATTAGTTATGAAAGTAGTTATAAAATTGGTTGCAATAACAATATACAAACCACAGTGATATCATTTTTCAAAATGGTCTGCTGACTTCTTACAGCACTTGGTGAATCGTTGCATAAACTTCTTTATGCTCTCAGAAAAAGAATTGTATTCCATCGAGAGGTAAGCTACAAATGCACCGCTTTCTTCAGTTCTTGGTCCGTGGCAAATCGGCAGCCACGTCATTATAAAGTGAAGGACTTTTTACTAAACAATCCTCGTTACAATGAGATGCATTTGAGTTGAAGTTTGCAATTCGAAGCAAAAGCGTCGCGCACATTGTTGCTCACGCAGTATTAGCTAGACATCAGCTACAACAGAATGAAGTTAAAAATATATGGTGCCATTTAAAAATCATCGATGACCTTCAAAAGAAGGTTTGCCTCCTTTACGTTCCTTTGAGCTATTTAGGTGTTCCCCAGATAGCACACGATGTCTCAAAGACGTCCATTTTACGTCCATTTTAGGTCTGAAAGTCTTACGTCCTAAAAAGTCGTCTTAAAGACATCTCGAAGACGTCTGTGTTCAGAAGACGTTCGTAGGACATTCAAGACGTCTTTAGGACGTCTTTGTGTTATCTAGGTCTGTTTCTCGTGTATCACCCGGTATTCAGAATTTGGCCTCCTCTTGTGTATACATAGAAACGAAGTTCCGTTGGAACGTGAAAATAAATTAAAATCATGTAAATCTAAACGCGTGCTTTATTTCTGTCCCGGTGTGTAGTATTGCAGCAGCGTTTCCGTTGAAAGTTCTTCGTGATCTTTTCATCGGACCACGTAGCGAGCGCTCGAAAAGGATCCCGAGTCTGATTACGGTCCCGGTAACGGAGGAAGGAAGAAGAAAATCACGCATGTCGTTGCCGAGATTTACGAACGCTTTATCGTTGCAGCTCCCGTGGAAATACACGTAAACGTTAGCGGCGCGTGCGCCCGCCCGCGCCCAGCCTTGTACAGTAATTCAGTGACAAACGAGTTCTACGGAGTACATAGCGCGTTCCTGTACGACCTGTTACTAAATAGCTGGCTGGTTACGACTTCGTCGTATATCTTCTGTTCGCAACAATCGTGCGGCGCCGCACCGCCTCGCGTTGCGCCGGCAACTCTCCCGTGGGGGGGCGGGGGGGGGAGGTTCAATTCCCGGCGTTCGGGCTTGTAAATTCGAAATTGCAAGCGAATATCTACCTGGAAATTCTCTTTCACCCTCGCGACCAGGTGGGACAGCCGGGAACGCAACTAATTCCGTGTGTAGATGGCAAACGAACGTTTTCTAAGGCGCGAAAGACTTTTCTAAGGCGGGTCTAGGTGTGTTTAACTTCCGGTGAGTTCGTAGCGCGCCAGGTCGCGGGTAAAACACCGCTCGAACCATGTCGGAGCAACACGTGCGCGTTAAGTATGCTAATGCCATGCCTCCCCACCACAGCCAGCGCATTTTTCATTTCGAGGGATCCTCTAACACACTTCTTGAGCATGAGTTCGAACAGGTGTATACGGTGTCGCGCTCAAACTTTCCTGATTTCTAACTAATTTTATCCTAGCATCGTTTATCCCTCGTGCACCGTTTCGGTCATATTCATCTGAACGTAAATGCAACGTTTAATAGTTAACTAACGTCTCTCGTAATTAGACATTTTCACGAAATCACAATTTATTGCAGTTGTTGATCTTGAGTAACCTTGAATGACCTTCGTAATTGGTCAGCGTATTCGTCTTGAAACACACTATCAGAGTGTAGATAAAAACCGTGCCGTTCCATTTAAACAAACAGAGTTGACCTTCATATCTCCTTGACGCCTATGAGATAATTAGTAACATCAAATTAAGAAACCAAGTAAGTTTGGTCCTATTTTCTTCTATCTTCAAAAGCAAGCTAGTCATTCAGGTAACCTGTTCCATCCTGTATGTAATTGTATACATAGATATAAATAATAACATTAGAAATGAAGGAAGGAAAAAGAAAATTCGGTAATTATTCGGAATAGGGGGTTCCTCACCGATTTCAGTGACCTTGAAATATGTTATCAAGATCATCATTCTGAACAATATTTTCCCCCACAAGTGTCCGCCATATTTGCATAAACTACGGACACTCACTATACCGAGTTCTGCCCTTTTAAATTATCAAACACGCGCTGTAGGGCAGAAGAGTATAAAAACCTAACCCGAACCTAACGAAAATTCGTTTAAAATGGCGGCGTTCACTGTACAAGACCTAAAATTTTTGTCACAAATATCTTGGCACTCGGGTGAAGTTTATCCAAAAATATTTTTCATGAAGGAGTTGTGTTTATTGCTGTCATTGCTTATTTTGTGTTGGAAACGAGAAAACTGCGATCGATATTAGTAATCGCGACATCTCTAAGCAACATGTATGTAATGAGGCGTACGTGAGGAAACGGAGCCTCACTCTGGATTCGACTCTGCGTGCGAGAAGTCAAGTAAACAACAAGTGTATCGTTCAAATATATTATACATATACGTTAAGACCACGAGGGAATATTCTATCCACTGTAATAACCTAGACTTCTACATTTTGTTTGATAGGAACAAATATTGACGTAAAATATATCACAATGTAATAATAGGATCTTTGTTGTTACAAAAACCGTGATGCAAAGTTTTCTCGATCTTTACGAAGCAATAAAGTGTTGTGCAGCGTTAACTCATGAAACATTGGCCGCCTGGATTACGAATTTACATTCTTCGTGCTTCGGAACGAAGAGAAGAGTAACAACATAACTCGAGCATACTGGAACATGGAAATTCCTCGATCCTTCGACAGTGCGCCCTTTTTTCTCGGTTTTCTTTTCTCTTTACGCTGTTCCCCTTCCGGCGGAGCACCGTGGACTTGGGGGACGCATTAATCCGTAGATTAGGGCGAACGCTTAAAATCAAGGCTTTAAATTTGCGCGAAGATTAAGGTGAAAGTTATCCGGGATTATGCGCGAGTTTAACTTGAAACCAAATTGTTGGAGTTTAATCTCTAATTAGCATCGTGAAGGTGTATCCCACGATGGCCGACCATGGCGTATTTCACTTTAAATGCGCTCTCCTCGCGCGCGCGTCGCATGTCGTTGCTGCAACGAAACTTTCGACTGCGTGGAGCCGCTCCGTCATCCTTATTACTTACTGTCTGCCCTCGTCTCTCCTCTTCTCACCCCTCCTTTCGTTTCGTTTCGTTTCGCTTCCCCCCTCTCCCCCCCTCTAGCTCTTCTTCTTCTTTATTCTCTGTTGCTCTCGTAATCTTTCACGCGCGCACGCTTTTCTCACCCTTTTCCTCGCTATAAATTCCTTTTATTTCCTCTTCCCGCCGCTCCACACATGCTCGCCCACACGCCCTCTCCTGCTTTTCCCTTTATTTTCTCGGTTTTCTTCGCGCGCTCTCACCTTTTTCACACTTTACTCTATTCTTTTTTTTCCGTTGCCTATGCCGTTCGAGTACACTTTTATGCACCGCCGCTGATTCTTTCTCGTTCTACCGCGCACCGCGTCGTCTTTCTCCCATTTTCATCGCACCATTTCGTGCATCCACCAGCACCTTTCAGTTTTCAGCGTGGTCTCACCTCCGATTTTTCCCCGGGCTGTATTTTGATGTATTGAATCCCGCGGGGAGATAGTTTCCCCCATTCATCGGCCATCAGTTTGATTGTTTGCCAAATATTGACTCGTGTAAGGTATGATTTTGACCTGTCGCTGTTTATTCGTCCTCAAAGCTGGGTCGAGAATTTATTTCGCCTGTGCAATTATGTAAATTATAGGCTACGGGTGGCTGTGTATGCATATACTATTTTGCGAGATAGATTCGACTGTGAACGGTCATATACATATATGTAAGTATGTATGTTCTGTACGCACAATATGTATATTTGTTTTTATGGTACAGATACGATATCGTGGGATTATGATTTGTTCCCAAAGACACAAATTCCTACTGGCAATTAAACATGAATTATCACGTATCTCTCGATCTTCAGTCTTTGTGTGAAAAATTTTTGTAATTTTTGCGAA